>OY740784.1:4293369-4463369 GCA_963514005.1 Raja brachyura
CCCCATTTTAGGTTCCTGGAGATGATGATTCCAAGGAACTTAAATGACTCCACAGATGTGACTGTGGTGTTGTTGATGGTGAGTGGGATGAGGGGAGGGGGAGCTCTCCTAAAGTCTACAATCAATTCCACTGTCGACTGAGCATTGAACTCCAGGTTGTTGCGATGGCACCAGGACGCCAGCTGTGTCACTTCCTGTCCGTAGGCAGATTCCTCTCCATCCTGGATCAGTCCAAACAGGGTAGTGTCATCCACATAAGTCCACATAAATAGGGACACAATAGATGCTGGAATATTGAGTAAAACCGCATCAAGGATGCATTCTCTGTCACATACTATACCCTCGATACACTCATGACTATACATAAATGCAGTTCTAATTCCACTTACAAGTTTGCAGATGATACCACTGTGGGAGGCCAAATCACGAACAATGCACAAGAAGGAGGTTGTGAACTTAGTGGCATGGTGTCAGGTCAATAACCTCTCCCTCAATGTCAGCAAGTCAAAGGAGCTAGTTATTGACTTCAGGAAACATAGTGGTGCACATGCCCCAATCAGCATCAATGGTGCAGAAGTGGTGCAGGTGGAGAGCTTCAAGTTCCTTGACATTAATATTACCAATGATCTGTTGTGAGCTAACCACATTGATGTGACGGCCAAGAAGGCACACCAATACCTCAACTTCCTGAGGAGAATGAAGAAATATGGCATATCTCCAGTGACCCTGACAAACTGCTCCAGACTCACCATAGAAAGTATACTGTCAGGATGTCAACTACTTGTTTTGGGAAGAGTTCTGCCTAAGACCACATGAAATTGCAGACTGGCAGAAGTAGTCAGTCTATCACACAGAACAGCCTTCCCACCATTGACTCAATCTACATTTCACACTGGTTCAGAAAAGCAGCCAACATAATCAAAGATTTATTCCACCCTGGTGATACCTTCTTCTCCCTACTCCAATTCAGTAGAAGATTCAGAAGCTTGAAAGCGCACACCACCGGACTCAGGAGCAGCTTCATCCTCTCTTTATCAAGCTTCTGAATGGTCCTTCCATAACTTGGCATACTGTTTGATTCACATCTACACCCTTGTGGACAATAGAGCTTGTGGAACTGGTGCTCTGCAATGCTGAGAATCATATTCCGCACTCTGTACCTTCACCTTTACACGATCTATTGCACTGTATGTATCTAATTACGGCACAGCTGATGCTTGGATGGCATGCAAAACAAAGCTTTTCACTGTGCTGCCTTAAAGCGCCAGAGACTCTGGTTCGATCATGACTGGATCGTGCGTGTCCGTGCTGAGTTTGTACATTCTCCCCGTGACCTGGGTGGGTTTTCACCAGTTTCCTCCCGCACTCCAAAGATGTACAGGTTTGTAGGCTAATCGGCTTAGTGTAATTGTAAAATTGTCCCCAGTGTGTGTGGTATGGTGTTGGTCTGCAAGGATCACTGGGGCGCACGGCCTAGGTGGGCCAATAGGCCTGTTTCCATGCTGTATCTCTAAATTTAACAATAATAAACCAAAGCCTAAAGACAGTGTTGGAGTAGCAACGGGTCAGGCAGCATCTTTGGAGGACATGGATAGGCGACGTGCCAGGTCAGAAGCTTTCTTCGGTCTGAAGACGGATCCTGACCCAAAGCATCGCATATCCGTGTCCTCCAGAGATGCTGCCTGACCTGTTATTACTCCAGCACTTTGTGTTTTACCATGAGCCTAGATAAATGTATGTTTCATCATGTGTAACCTAATTTTAACAATTTTTGTATATGCCTATGACCAGGAAGACAATGCATTCTAGAGGCAGGATCTTAGAATTTGCTAATTGGGCTCCCAATCTTTCCAACAGACATCAAGTGTGAGCACAGAACTTCACAATTTCATCGAATTTGCTGCAAACTTTAACACAAAGTGAAGCAGCGCACATGACAATAAAATCAACTAAAAAAGGACAAAGCCTTAGTTTGGCTGAAACAATTATCTGGTGTTTCATAATGTCCATCCATAACCATTGCTGAAGAACAAAATACATCAACCCATTTAGACAACAGACAAAAAACAATAGGTGCAGGAGTAGGCCATTCAGCCCTTCAAGCCAGCACCACCATTCAATGTGATCTTAGCTGATCATCCCCAATCAGTACCCCATTCCTGCCTTCTCCCCATATCCCCTGACTCTCCTATTTTTAAGAACCCTATCTAGCTCTCTCTTGAAAGTATCCAGAGAATCCACATCCACCACCCTCTGAGGCAGAGAATTCCACAGAATCACCACTCTCTGTGAGAAAAAGTGTTTCCTCGTCTCCGTTCTAAATGGCTTACTCCTTATTCTTAAACTGTGGCCCCATGGTTCTGGACTCCCCCAACATCGGGAACATGTTTCCTGCCTCTAGCGTGTCCAAACACTTAACAATCTTATATGTTTCAATGAGATAACCTCTCATCCTTCTAAACTCCAGAGTGTACAAGCCTATATCATTTATCATGCACAACAACCTCCGGCTGCTACCCCTCACTCTTGAGGATGCTCCGAGACGTCCTGGACCCTGGCACCAGGGAGGCAACACACCATCATGGAGTGCCTCCTGCTGCCGCAGACTCTGACGATGGAGTGTCCCACCACTCTGTCCCTGCCTGACATCACTCTTCCCCATTGAGCCTCAGCACCAGGGTTGGAATCACAGCCCTGGCTACCACTCAATCTTGTCGTGTCACTCGCTCCAACAGCTCCCAAGAGGGTGTTCCTGTTTTCAATAGGTACAGTCACCGGTGGCTCCTGCACTACATCTTTACTCCTCTTTCTCGCAATCACCCACCTTCGCTCTTCCTGGATCCTTGGCGTGACAACCTCACTGTTGGTCCTGTCCAGGAAACTCTCATTTTCCCGGATGGCCCTGATAAGGTCGCCAACTTTCTCACCCCCAAATAAGGGGCAAAAGGTCAAAATAAGGGACAGATTCCTGACGGCAATTCGTTGACCGACTCGGCCGTGGCTGGGTGAATGATGAGTTGGCCCGGGTGCTGGACTGCACACAAAGCCCAGCCGGCGGGGCAGCTGAGGAGTTTTGACCCGGGTGCCGGACTTTACGTGCAACGTCGCACGGCCCGGGCCAAAACTCCTCAGCTGGCCCGCTGGCTGGGCTGTGTGTTCTGCTGCACCCCATCCAACTCATGAGCCAATGATCGGCCATGAGAAGGAGGGGTGGTGGTGTTAGCGGTAAGCGAAGGTCCGAAGATCGGACAGCTTGCCGGGCTGCCGACTGACGGGGCCCGAGCGAGGCGCTGCTGCTGCTGCACTCCATGGGCTGCACTACGTCGGGACGGGTGAGGCGGGGCCGGACTCTGCGCTCCGACCCGACAATCCCCTCGACCCGAGTAGTAGCGGTCCAATACGGGACAAGGACAAACCAATTTAGCCAAATGTATGGGATGTCCCGGATAATATGGGTTAGTTGGAAATCCTACCTAGGTCGTCCAACTGCTGCTCCAGTTCCCCAACCCGTTCATTCAGGAGCTGCACCTGGACACAGTTTCTGCGGGTGCAGTTGTCAGAAGCACCAGCGGTGTCCCTGACTTCCCACATCCTGCAGGAAAAACATTGTACCAACTTGCCTGCCATTTCCTCAGTGGACAAACAATCATAAATGTCTAATCAAGTGTCGCCTCCTTGCCTCAGAACTCCTCGTCAAAGACTCGTGAGCCATGATTCACACTTTACTCAATTTATATTGTCCAAGTCATTTGCTTCCAGCAATATCTCGCTCTCAACCTTTCTGGTTTTTTTTTAAGAACATATTGAGGCATATTAATTGACCACTAAATCCACCTCAGAAAGATCGAACTGAAACCCAGCTGCATAAACATCCTTTCAGTAACATTATAATTGTTTTGATAATCCCATTTGATCACCTGAGGCCTGAAAGGAAACAGTTTGATCCACCCTGTCTCATTTTTGCACGTTCTAAATTGCTGTTACAAATGACAAAATTTAAAAAATGGAAATATTAATTTGTTTCTCTTACTTTGTCTTTCTCTTCATTAAATTTGCCCTCATCGCTGTTCTTTTGCAGCTGATGTAATATAAATTCATTCTTCTCAATATCATCCATCCAAAACTTTGAAATTCATTGTGTGTAGGGAGGAACTGCAGATGCTGGTTTATACCGAAGACAGACATAAAATGCTGGAGTAACTCAATGGGACAGGCAGCATCTCCGGAAAGAAGGAATGGGTGAAATTTTTGGGTCGAGACCCTTCTTCAGAGTTTGAAGAAGAGTCTTGACCCATTCCTTCTCTTCAAAGATGCTGCCTGTTCTGCTGAGTTACTCCAGCATTTTGCATCTATCTTTTTTGAAATTGATAGTGCTTTAATATTGGCCCTTTCATTCACCGACATCTTAAGTTCCCTCTATCTTTCTCATGCTGTCATCAAATCATATTTCCAGTGAAATCCATCACACACGTAAATTGTGCATACTTTACCTAATATGCAGAAAACCCAAATAATATACCACACCACATACTAACCTGCTCCAACGAGCAGCTGGGTATGAACAGCATGTCATTTGGGAGTTCCACCTGTTTTGCCTGGAAGGATCTTTGATTTAATCTTTATTATAGAATGACTAAATAATTAGATTTGGCTTATATGATTAATTCCAAGAGTTGCAAGATTTTGTGTCAATAATAAAATTAATATCATCACTTAGTAATGGATAATGTGAATGTTAACACAATGCCTCAAAGGGAAATAAAATAACCAGCATAATTCTATTTTCTCAGCTGTGACATTAATTTTGAAGCCACTGACATAATATTGCAGTAACCTGAACCCTGATAATTGAACAGGTTTGCGATCCTCAGCTGGGAGTTTCATGTAGCAAAGAGTATCGGCACGATGTGCTGATTTTGCAAGATGCACGTTTCATGTAAAGTCATTACAATAATGGCCAATGTCGTTTTTATTTGCCTTTGGGCTTGCGTGCATTTCTGGCATGGCCCAGCCCTTCCTGCGCTGCTGCAACTCTGTGAGTAAAGGGCCTGTCCCACCAGCATGCAACTCTATGCGATGAACGCGATCAAACCGGCAGCGGGGGCCGCGCGGAGGTCGGGTGATCCCCCGTACAGGGCCGTTCCCACCAGCATGCGCCTGCATGCGGCAAGCGCAACTAAACCGGCAGCAGGGGCCGCGCGGAGGTTGGGTGAGTGGCGCAACGCGGCGCAAAGCGAGGCGAACTTGGAGCAAGTCCAAGGTAAGTTCGCCAGGACTTAGAGGGGCACACAGAGAAGGGCACCGAGGCACACACACATACAGGGCCACAGAGCCACACACATAGAGGGTCACGGAGGCACTTACAAATAGGTTCACGGAGGCACGATGTCCGGGCGGTGTGTAAATGTCGAGGCGACTGCGAGCCGACAAGCTGTTGCCGTGTGGAATTTTTGGACATAGTCGGTTTTTCTGAGCCCCGCGCGGTGTCGGGACGAACTCGGGACGAACTCCACACAATTCCGCACGGCTCCGGCGATCGAAGTGGGACCGGCCCCGCGACGCCGGGCGGCTCAAGCGACCACGTTAGGTCGCGCTAATCGCATAGAGTTGCATGCTGGTGGGACAGGCCCTAAAGGAAGCTCCCACAATATTGGAGAAAGTGTTGGGAAAACAAGACTTGATCTGACATACAACCTTTGCTCTTAACTTGGATTGACGACCTTTATGTAACTGGTCCGGTTCAGTTTCCGGTGAAGGGGCATCACAATAATGATAAGGGAACAATGGTAATACAGTTAGAACATCCTGCAATTAATGGTCTCCCCCAATAAGATAGGAGGGAGAGAGAAAACGGGGAATGATAGACCAGTTAGCCTTACAGTGGTAGTCGGGAAGATCCGTGAGTCAATTATTAAAGATGTAATAGCAGCGCATTTGGAAAGCAGTGACTGGATCGGTCAATGTCAGCATGGATTTATGAAGGGGAAATCATGTTTGACTAATCTTCTGGAATTTTTTGAGGATGTAACAAGTAGAATGGATAAGGGAGAGCCAGTGGATGTGGTGTATCTGGACTTCCAAAAAGCCTTTGACATGATCCCACACAAGAGATTTTTGTGCAAAATTAGAGCACATGGTATTGGGGGTAGGGTATTGACATGGACAGAGAACTGGTTGGCAGACAGGAAGCAAAGAGTAGGAATTAATGGGTCCTTTTTCAGAATGGCAGGTAGTGACTAGTGGTGTGCCTCAATGCACGGTGCTTAGAACCCAGTTATTTACAATATATATTAATGATTTAGACCAGGGAATTAAATGTAACATCTCCAAGTTTGCAGATAACACAAATGGGTGGCAGCGTGAGCTGCGATAAGAATGCTATGAGGCTGCAGGGTGACTTGGATAGTTTGGGTCAGTGGGCAGATTCATGGCAGACGTAATATAATGTGGATAAATGTGAGATTATCCACTTTGGTGGCAAGAACAGGAAGGTAGAATATTATCTGAATGGTGTCAGATTCGGAAAAGGGGAGGTACAACGGGACCTGGGTGTGCTTGTACATCAGTCACTGAAAGTAAGCATGCAGGTACAGCAGGCAGTGAAGAAAACTAATGGCGTGTTGGCCTTCATTGCGCCAAGATTTGAGTTGGGAGCAAAGAGGACCTACTGCAGTTTTACAGGGCCCTGGATAGATCCAGAGTATTGTGTGCAGTTATGGTCTCCTAATGTAAGAAAGGACATTATTGCTGTTGAGGGAGTGCAGAGTAGATTCACCAGGTTAATTCTCAGGATGGCGTGGTTGCCATTTACAGAAAGAATAGGTTAACTAGGCTTGTATTCACTGGAATTTAGGATGAGAGGGGATCTTATAGAAACATATACAATTCTTAAAGAATTGGACAGGCGTGATGCAGGAAAAATGTTCCCGGTGTTTAGGGTCCAGAACCAGCAGTCACAGTTTATCAATAAGGGGTAGGCTATTTAGGACTGTGATGAGGAAAGACAAATCACCCAGAGAGTTGTGAATCTGTGGAATTCTCTGCCACAGAAAGCACTGGAGACAAATTCACTGGGTGTATTCAAGAGAGAGTTAGATTTAGCTCTTAGGGCTAAAGGAATCAATGGATATGGTGTAAAAATGGGAACGGGGTACTGATTTTAGATGATCAACCATGATCATATTGAATGGAGGCGCTGGCTCGAAGGAACGAATGGCCTACTCCTGCACCTATTTTTCTATTTTTCTATGTTTCTATGTTTCTATAATATAGCCAAAATTACAAGAGCTCAGTTGAAATTCCCTGCGTAACAATAGATGGCCCTGTGAGTGGTAAGCGCTCTATACGGTCATGTCCATCCATCACAAAAGATCTATTTGTTTACATCTGTGGAAGTCCCAATAGCCGTTGGAGGTGCACAATTCATCAATACATTAAACTAAGCTGCCAGTTAGTATCTGGTGTTTAACATATTCATTTTTCCTACATTTGAACTCCGTTCCATGCAGTTTCAGAAGACGTTAGCTAGTATCGATCATTTAACATACCCACTGTTACTGCCATGATACCTCCAATGCACAAAGACTTGCCATTAACATATCCATTGCCTCGATCTTTGTACTCCACTGTGTGCGAAGTTCAGAGGACGCCAGCTAGTATCAGTTGTCAACATATTCATTGTCCTTAGATAGGCAGAAAAAGCTTGAGTAACTCAGCGGGTCAGGCAGCATCTCTGGAGAGAAGGAATGTGTGACGTTTTGGATCGAGACCCTTCTTGGCCTTACCTTGACACACGCGGCACTCGGAAGGCACCAGCTGGTATTTGCTAGTAACACATTCACTGTTATTTTCTTTGTATCCTGTTTCATGCAGAGCCGAGAAGCCTCGACTTTTGTATAATGTAAGTGTAAAGTATAGATCCTGTAATTAACACATCAATCTACCTCACCTTTGTACTTCCTCAGTTGTCATCTTTTTTGTGTGCAAATGTCCTGCTGTACAGCCTATGACTGAGACACTTCTCTCCTTGTGAAGTAAACCTCACTGCCATCGCGGAGCGGGGCGATCCCTTGTTCGGGATCGCCAGAGAAGAGCCCCGATCGCTGGCCTGCTGCCTAGAACATCCCGAAAACCTCGGTCTACGGAGCTTCAAGCAGCAGGCGTGGTGCCGGCTTTACCATCGTGGAGCGGGCCGAGCCCTTGCCGGGGATCGCCGGAGAAGGGCTCCGACTGCTGGCCTGCAGCCATTAACATCCAGAAGCCGCGTTCTCCGGTTAGGAAGTGGTCGATTCGGGAGCTCCAAGTGTGTTCCATCCATCCCGACATCGGAGCTTCAATCATACTGATGAGAGGGCTTGCACATCGGGTCGTCTGTAGCAACGACTACGGGGGGGTTAAGGCCCCCGGCCACGGGTGAACAAGGGAGGAAGACTGGCTGAACTTTGTTGCCATCCAACACAGTGAGGAATTCTGTGGTGGATGTTTGTGTTAAATTCTATTGCGTATTGTCTTCTTTTTAATTGCATGGCTGCATGATAACTCATTTCACTGAACCTTAATTGGTGCATGTGACAAACAAATGTGAAGATTGAACCTTGATGGTTAATCTTATTGCTCCTTGAGTGTTATTACAGGGTCGACTTTGTCACATCTAAACATTGAAATTCCTGCGGTTACACAAAAAGCTGGAGAAACTCAGCGGGTGCAGCAGCATCTAAGGAGCGAAGGAGATAGGTGACGTTTCGGGTCGAGACCATTGAAATTCCTGCTTAGCCTTGTATGAATTCTATCTCTGATGTCTCAATGCTGAAGTTTTTTGTGTTTCAGCTGTGCTGGGTCCCCACGCACCACTCCACAACCCCTCCCCCACCCTTCTGGAACACAAAGCTTCCTATCAGGCCTTCTCTAAATCACTGGGCACCTTGAAAAGGCTGCTTCCCAACATCCCTTTTCAGCCATGCCCTCAATCTTCCTTAGTTTAGTTTAGTTTAGTTTAGAGATGCAGAGCGGAAACAGGCCCTTCGGCCCACCAAGTCCATACCAATCGGGGACAATGTTTACACATACACCAAGCCAATTAACCTACATACCTGTACATCTTTGGAGTGTGGGAAGAAACCGAAGATCTCGGAGAAAACCCACGTGGTCACAGGGAGAACGTACAACCCCTCTCTCGAAGACAGCACGTTTTTTTGGCAGCTGCTGCCGGTGGAATGGGTTCGGTCACCATGGGTCTCCCTCCCCTCTCACCTGCTACTGTTTCTTGCTGTCGGCAGTGGCTTGGTCTGCTCCCTGCTCACCATTGATGCCTGCTTATCCTATTGTTTTGCCCAGTCAGCCTCTTCCTGCCCCCCTTTCTTTCTCACTCCCTCCCCCCTTGCCCTCTCTCGCCCCCCGCCCACAATCCCTCCTCGCCCTCCCTGCCCCTCCTTCTTCACCCACCCCTCCCTCACCCTCCCCATCCTCGCCCTCCCTCCCACAGCCATTACAGCCGCGCCGGGCGATGTAAGGCCCTGCTCCAGGTCACTTTCAACCCCGCAACTCAGGCGGGAGAAGTTGCCGTTGCGGGAGCTCCGAAATGCGGTCTCCCACCAGCGACCCGTGAGCTCCTGATGTCACCGTCCACCGGACCTGCGGCTGGAGCCTCCGAATCTCCGAGTTCAGGCCGCAGCAGCGCGCCACCACAGCTCTCCCGTTCCGAACTCCGATGGTGCGTAGTCCACAGGCTCCGCGAGTGGAGCCCCAGGTCCGCTCCATGGTGCTAGGCCCCAATGACAACGGAGACCCAACAGAGAAAAGGTTGCCCCCCCCCACCCCCACACATACCCAGTTAAAAAATAAACACTGTAACTACACTGAAACGAGAAAAAAAACAAAAAAAAAACAACTTCAGAGGCCGCTGCGAAGTGGGTCGCGCCGCCCACCCAAGAACTAACTAACTAATTATATGCTTTAATTTCAGGTCATCCAAGTAAGATTGTTACCCTCCCCTCTCACCTGCTGTCTCTTCCAAGGTGGAGAATGCCGGCGACTCCAGGGGAGAGGGAGGAGGTGGCAGTGGTGGGGGCAGGAGGGGACGGGCAGGGGGATGGCGATGGGGATGAAGAGGGCGACTCGACAGAGCAACAGGACAAGCAGGCAGGATGGGCAAACACACAAAGGCACCACCTTATTAGGAATAAGGGGTAGGCCATTTAGAATGGAGATGAGGAAAAAGCTTTTTCATCCAGAGAGTTGTGAATCTGTGGAATTCTCTGCCTCAGAAGGCGGTGGAGGCTGATTTTCTGGATGCTTTCAAGAGAAAGTTAGAGCTCCTAAAGAAGGCAGGAACGGGGTACTGATCGTGCGTGATCAGCTATGATCACAGTGATTTGTGGTGCAGGCTCGAAGGGCCGAATGGCCTACTCCTGCACCTATTTTTCTATGTTTCTATGTTTCTATGACCTCTGCACAGAGACGGAGCATGTCCTGTTGGTGGCGGTGGCCCGAAGGAGGTGCTGTGGCCTTGGGCTACAAGATGGGCCGTAACAACAGTCGTGTCACCGGACTGTGCGGTGGGTGAAGAAGGGCTCGCTGGTGCAACTTGAGAGTCGGGAGTAGGGTCAGAGGTCGGGGCTCTAAATGGCCGTGGAGACGGTGTGAGCGGGGGTTAGTCGATAGGTCACTCCATTAACATCAGATTCAGATTTCATGTTTATTTATTTAGGTGCCTGGCACTGCATGGCGCTTTAGAGACACCAGAGGGGTGCCTTTAGCGGACCAGGGATGTATTGTCATTTCATTATCACGTGACCTCTTGCCATAGAGGGGGTACAGAGAAGGTTCACCAGACTGATTCCTGGGATGTCAGGACTTTCATATGAGGAAAGACTGGATAGACTCTGCTTGTACTCACTGGAATTTAGAAGATTCTTATAGAAACTTACAAAATTCTTAAGGGGTTGGACAAGCTAGATGCTGGAAGATTGTTCCCGATGTTGGGGGAGTCCAGAACAAGGGGTCACAGTCTAAGGATAAGGGGGAATTCCTTTAGGACCGAGATGAGGAAAACATTTTTCACACAGAGAGTGGTGAGTCTCTGGAATTCTCTGCCACAGAAGGTAGTTGAGGCCAGTTCATTGGCTATATTTAAGAGGGCGTTAGATGTGGCACTTGTGGCTAAAGGGATCAGGGGTTATGGAGAGAAGGCAGGTACGGGATACTGAGTTGGATGATCAGCCATGATCACATTGAATGGCGGTGCAGGCTCGAATGGCCGAATGGCCTACTCCTGCACCTATTTTTCTATGTTTCTATGTTTCTATGACCTCTGTTGGTCAAGAGAAACTGATAATCCAGAAAGGCTCTGGAACCAAGGGTGACGGAAAACCAGTGTTCAACCTGTATTTGTTGAATGGCCAGTGCTTGGGATATGAAAGATAATAGTAAGATTAAAATGAGAACTTACCAGTTTGAAGTTTGATCTTTATTTTATAAGGAGTTACGATGAGCGATTACATGAAGATCCCCGCCAGTCCGCATGCACATCAATCTTCAAAGCAGCGGTGTGAATTCACAGAAGAACAATAATTGAAGTATTATAGTAGGATTATAAACCCATAAATACCAGATGAGCTTCGTGATATGATGGTTGGGAGCGGTGGGCACGTAATCGCTCATCGTAACTCCTCATGAAATAAAGATCAAACTTCAAACTGGTAAGTTCTAGTTTAATCTTATTATTTTACTTCAGAGTCACGTGAGTGATTTCAAAGATCTGTGATTTCACGCCGATTCAAATCCAGGCGTCTCACACTGCAATCAGTTGACTCAGGAGGAGTGAATAATAGTGAATAATACATCGAAACATGATACTGATTAACATGTTAATGCTTTAATTCACAAAATAAATAAATATACAATAGCGACTCCTCTCTCCCAGGGGGAAGCTATGAAACAGAACTTATAGCAGAATGTGCGAACACCCGGATTCAACAAGCGGCTTATTATAAAACCTCTGAAAAGTCAATTCATTTGACCATTCTGTGGTCACGAGGATATGGTCTAGAGGGACGTCCATTGCCCTCGCCACTGATGTTGATGCCGCCCTAGTGGAGTGAGATTTAAAATTGTCAGTGTTAACTCCTGCGCAACCCAGCACTTGTTTCAGCCATCGTGAAATGGTCTGAGCTGACACTTTCAGATGTGGCTTTTTGTGGCTAATAAACAATGCTTCCTCAGAACCTCTAAGGCTCTTCGCGACTTCAATATAACGCCGCTGCAATATAAGGCCGTAAATCCATGGGATAAGCTGACAGTGCAAGCTTGAATCCGGACACCACTGGTCTGCTATGTTTAATTAGGCACGTCACCTTGCTCTTCTTGGGCACCGGTATTATTGATGCCCTTTTGAAGCAGGTGGGAACCTCAGACCTCAGAAGTGACAGGTTGAAACTCCAGCCAGTTTGTCCGCACAGGTTTTTAGAACACGACCAGGTATACCATCAGGTCCAGGCGCTTTTCGAGGTTTCACCCCTCTGAAGGATTTCCTGACATCGGCCTCTGTGACTGAGACTGAAATGCCATCACAGCGAATGGGGGCTCGGGAAGGCACATCGGTGTTCTCCCTATCAAAGCGTGCGTAAACCGCATTGAGCTCGTCAGGGAGTGATGTATCACCGACATTCGAGCTGCCTCCTGGTTTTGCCTTAATCCAAGTGATTTTTTCCAACATCAGTGGAATAATCAGATAAACAGTATCAATAAAAAAAACCTAGGCAACTTGCAAGAGAATTATGCACAGAACAACACATCTAGGCAATCACTGGAGTGAATAGTGAATCAAAAACCACTGAAGTTATGGAGGGCATTAAATGTACGTAGTATTTATAGCTGTCAGGATGCCAGTTTGGTTTCAGGTTGAATTCAGGAAATTGAGGTGTATAAAAAAGGAGGGGGACTGAGCAAATTGACCTTATATTTTCCATTATTTCGATGAATAAGGTAGAATATCATTGAAATTAGTTTGATAGGTCTGATCCTCAGCAACATTTCAGAATAAGGTGTTGGCTTTATAGAAGAGGTGTGGAGAAAGGCTGGGTTAGGAATCTTTGAAATAATACCCTAGAGGGTTATGGAAGCTTTGTGCATGAAAGATTTTGATAGATGGATAGTGTAATTAGTACTGCTGGATAGTCGAGGAGGTTTCCAAGTCAAGTCAAGTCAAGAGAGTTTATTGTCATGTGTCCCAGATAGGACAATGAAATTCTTGCTCGCTGCAGCACAACAGAATACTGAAGGCATAAATACAGAACAGATCAGTGTGTCCATATACCATAGAATATATATATATATATACACACACACATAAATAAACAGATAAAGTGCAATAGGCTGTTATAGTTCAGAGTTTGTTTGAAGTTGTGTTTAACTTAATACAAGCATAAGCTTCTCCAAGACAGACGTGAAGCTCCCCGTTTGACCTGTTTTTACAAAATGTTAAATGGTCAGCTAGACATAGATCACAAGACCTACACCAACCCCAAACCAATTAGGAGCAGACGAGGGCATTCGATCCAATTTGTGGTCCCAGCCACAAAGACTGATGTGTACAGCAATTCGTTCTTTCCACGCACTATTAAAGCATGGAATAATCTCCACCAAGCCACGGTTGCCCAGCCAGATGCAACTAAATTTAAAGTGGCACTTTCTTCCCAATAACCCTCTCTGGCTAAACCCCTCCCTTCACCACCTCCAGTTTAAATTCCAGTTGGAATATTTTGGAGGACCAAGTAACCAAGTAACCAAGGGTGCAACACAACTCTGAAAATAAATGGTATCAGGACCTGATGAAGGGGGTGTGAAGATACTAAGTAGGTACATCCCTTTTATCTTAGCTTTTTTTTATTTTCTCATATTTTCTGTCTTCTATTTTTTTTCTTTCTTTTCCTTTGTTTTTCTTTTTTCGTCTTTCTTGTGTCTTATGCTTCTACGGGTTCTTCCTGATCACTCTCTCACGCACTTACTATCCTATCTAACTCTCTTTATTCTTCTTCTTATTCTTCTTCTTCTTCTTAAACTTTAAAATAAGAAGTGGTACAGGAAATATATTATGTTATTTTTGGCTTATATCATTGTAATGTACATTACTTCTAATAAAGAAAATTAAAAAAAATTAAAAAATGAAGTTGTGTTTAATAACCTGATGGCTGTGGGGAAGTAGCTGTTCCTGAACCTGGATGTTGCAGATTTCAGGCTCCTGTACCTTCTACCTGATGGCAGCAGAGAGATGAGTGTGTGGCCAGGATCCTTCGATCAATATGAATTCTTGCATTTTTCACGCAGAGAGTATTGCAATTTTAACTAGCAAAATTTGCCCGATCATTTTCTAGATCACGCACTTCAAATGACAATGCAACCTATATCAATTTGAAATTACAATGCATCAAAAATATGAATCAGCTGAATGAACATGATATTAGAACATAGAGTGTGTTCAGCCACTATAATCCATAGCCGTGCATAGAACAGAGGATTGCACATTACACATTCCATTTGCCCTAATGTTTTAGTGTCTAGCTGGAATATCTTCTCAATATTAATGTGTTTCCTGTTAATGAAACTGTACAAAACTTCTCATCATCTATATCTTTGTGCATAATTTTCCAGTTATATGATTGTCTCAACATTCATGCCATACTTTTGGCCATTAATCTTTAATGTTGAAATTCTGTCTTCACTAACTGCATTGAAGCCATTCAGGATATTATGGAACCATAAGAGAAGGGAGAGATGGAGTAAATTGAGCCTAGAGTACTCTGGTGTTTAGAGGAATGAGGCAAACTCACTGAAATAAATGAAGTTCTTCAATTTCCTTTCATTGCTTCTCTGGCTATCTGCTTCATTGATTTCTCTGCCATCGAGCACTGGTGTGGTTACAGTTATTCAGGCTTGATGTTTGTTCCCTGTCTAGCTTCCTATGTGTCTAAACCATCTGGCTGCCCAGAACTGAGACACATGCCGAAAGATTTCCACTAGAACAATAGCAGGTTTTCCTACCATGGCTGCCTTTTATACTACGTCCAAGCACATTCTCAGACCAGGGAACATGGGAATTCTCAGAACATTTTTGAGCTGACCTTAGACTAATGTAAGGTCCAATTTCACAAAGCTAGCTGGGCCAGTTATTCAGTCAGAGTTTATAGATAGTGATGCTATAGCATGAATTGGGGCAGGTGACCATAATGCAGGTCCATTCATTGATTACTGATTGCATATTAAGCAAACATATCGCACTAAAGAATGAATAGAGAGGTAGACTAAAAGAAGTCCTGATTTCTTGCCCTGCATCATTTACCCTACCCCCTAACGCTGCACGAGGAGGTTTTAACTAGATTGGCAGTGGGGCGGGATCTCATACAGGACAGAGGCAGGTTAGAGGTTAGAAGTTGGTATGGAGGGACAGGTTAGTGGACAGAATAGGCAGGTGAAAGATGGAGAGCTAGGGTTGGTTTAAACTGCATGTATTTTAATGCAAGGGGCCTGATGGGTAAGGCAGATGAGCTTAGGGCATGGATAGGTACAAGCGACTGGGATGTTGTAGCCAGGACTCAAACCTGGTTAAGGAAGGGGCAGGACTGGCAGCTCAATGTTCCAGGGTACAGGAGTTTCAGGAGAGACGGGGGTGAGGGAAAAAGAGGAGGGGGAGTTGCAATGTTGGTTAAGGAGGATGTCACAGCTGTGGTCAGAGGTGACTTTACAGACGGATCATCTAGTGAGGCTATATGGGTGGAGCTGAGGAACAAGAAAGGGATGATCACCTTGTTGGGGGTTATGATGTATGTGATATAATCAGCATATGTTATGTCTTGTGGGAGGGGACGCATGCTCTGGGGGAGACTCAAGGTGGCGTCCTGGAATAAAGAAGCTTGGTAGTTTACTCCTGTATCTGAGTGTTCTTTTAAGTCAGTTCCAAGCACCCAAATACACCACATTTGGCGACGAGGATGGGATGGAGTTTGTGAACTCACCCGCAGGACTGTTTTGAAACACGCAGGATGGTTTAACAGTTTAAACAGTAGATACGGAGTTGCGTCGCAGTTGTTTGCGAGCTGGACATGAGAGGCCTGCAGATCCCTCTAAGCATGGGACTGTAGTTTAAAACATCAGCTGCACAAGTCGGCGAGTTTGTCAGGCTATCTCTATGTTGTGTCTACATGGCAAGATGTCGTCCTTCGGATTGTTACACATTTTAGACCGAGTTTTATTTTGTTGAATTTCTCAAGCTGAATAATCTTTGTACAGCTAAATTTTAGGAGAATTGTTAGACCAAAACACACAACAAGGATAACGAGGCAACGAGGATAAAAGAACAGAAAAGAACAAAGAAGAAGGGCTGTCAAGAGAAAAAAAAGTTCAAAAGAAGAGGTTGTGATGGGAAACAAAGTGGGCCTGGCTGTGGGCTACAGAGCCCTGGAAAACGTTCAACGTCGGTGGCGGTCTCCGGACCTGTCCGTGGCCTACACGGCACACGGCCCTGGAACTCACCCGAATTCGGTGGCGAAGTGATCCAGTCCACTGACTATTACCAATTCTTATAATAATAGATTTATACTATTAACCAACATTTCATCTCATAGCCACCAACGTCAAGTGAGGGCCTAGTACCGGGTAGGCCACAGACAGGTCCGGAGAAGCCACTGATGGAAATGGAGCCAGCCCGGCCGGGAGCAGAGTCAGCCCGGTCATGAGAGAAAGCCCGGTCGCAAGAGATGGCCGTGAGCGGTGAAAGCCTGGTTGCAGGAAACGAACACAAGCAGAGAAAGCCCGGTCGGGAGCAGAGTCAGCCCGACCGTGAGCAGAAAAGAGGGTCCGACCGCGAGAGAGAAGCGGACCAGGCCCCGCGAGAGAAGCGGGACACAGCACTTGGGTCAAGTGAGCAAAGCCGGCCGCGCCAGAGAAGCGGACCAGGCCCCGCGAGAAAAGCGGACAAAAGCCGAGAAGCCGAGAAAGCCCGGACGTGAGAGGAAGTCCAGCTCCGAGTGAAGAGTGGGTCCATGCAAGAGAAGCAGGACACAGCACTCAAGGACACAGCACTTGGGCTGAGTGAGAAAGCCGGCCGCGCAAGAGAAGCTTACCCAGCCCCCGATGACAGGGCACAGGAAACACAGTGAGAGAACAGAATATAGTGCTCCTGAACAGCAACAGGTAGCATGGCTTATGGCTTTTCAAATTGTAGGAAACGTGCCCCAGTTAGATTCAGGGTGTAATTTTGAGAAATGCACCGAAGTCATGCAGGCTTTGTTCATTTCCAATGATATCGCTGCAGAGGAGAAGAAGACAGGATGGTTCATATTAGGCTTAGGAAGAGAGGGTTATCAGACCTTACATATGTTACTGCTGCCAGCAAAGCCCACAGACAAAATGTACGAGGAGTGTAAGGAGGCATTAATGGCTCATTTCTCGCCAAAACCTCCAAGGGCATCCAAAGGCAAGAAGCCTGAACTAAAGAGGGCAGGGCATCCCTCAAAGGTCAAAAGTCAAGGGCAAAGTGACAAAAGTCAAATGAAAAAAACCATCCAGAGGGCAACCCTAACTATTCAAGCTGCATTCAGGGGTATGAAGGTACGAAGAGAGATCCGGAACAAACAGAAGGCAGCAACAGTAATACAAACAGCATTTAGAAGGGACAGAGTATACCGTCCATACAGGGCAATGCGATTGGCAGCTATAATAGTACAAACCCATTATGGGGCACACCTTCAAATGGAAAGTGATCGCAAGACTTACATGAAGGTACACAGCAGTGTTGTGCTGCTTCAGGCTTGCTACCGAGGAATGCTTGTTTGAAGGCAATTGCGGTGCATGCACAAATCTGCCAAGGTCATACAGACTTATCAAATGCATAAACAGCGTCAGTATTTCAAGAAACTATGCTTGTCTGCCATTGTCGTACAGCAATGATACAGAGCTTGCCAGATAAGAGATGTCCAAGTGAGGCATTATAATAGTTTGAGAAAAGAAGTGGTGTGTATTCAGGTCATCTACCGTGGGATTAAAGCCAGAGAATTGGTTGAAAAAAATCAAGGCAGCATGCCCTATTAAGTTAGTCTCAACGATGTGCATTACAAGAAAACATTCCCTGGTGCAAAAGGCGGCTGTAGTCACTCTGCAAGCTGCATACCGTGGTTACTGATCAAGGGTACACTACAGAGCTATGCAACAAGCAGTCATTTCGATCCAGAGATGGTACAAAGCATGCAAAATAGGGCATTGCCAGTTTGTACAATATCAGTCAATGAGGTATGCAACCATTACCATTCAGGCTGCCTACAAGGCAGTGGATTAAGCAAAAGAGGGCTACTGTAAAAGTTCAGTCAGTACTTCGTATGAGTTGGTATAGGAAAGACCTAAGGAGACAAATAGATGCACAACAAAAAAGGCTGAAATGATAGAAAAGGCTTAAACTATATAGGAAAGACTTCCTCAAACTGAAATATACAGCAGTTGTAGTGCAGTCTCACTACCGTGCTTATGTAGTAAGAAAGCTATACAGAGCGCAAATCAAAGCCACTGTTGTATTGCAAAGACAATACAGACCCTACTTCTTGATGAATAACCAGAAAGGTGATTTAAGAAGACAAATAGATGACCAACAGAAAAGTCTTAAACAATACAAAGAACGATTAAATAAATGTGTGACGATGAGAAAAAAGCTGTTAATAGAAAAGTCCTTGTTGGTCGAGACAAAAGTATGCTGGACCGATTGCGATTAGGACACTTCACTATAGTCCAGCATGGAGCTTCCTTCACTGAGCAATGGACAAATGGTTATGCATTGCAGAATGTTATTGTACAGCAAGAGCAAATAATCACACTGCGCCAGGAAATTGAGCGACAGAGGAAGCTGCTAGAAAACGAAAACCTGCAGTCATGTGTCAGATCCCACCTACAAATAAGGACATTTAAAAAGGGAAGAGGCAGAGATACATGTAGAGGTAGAGTAATTAGAAATAGTGCGCAATTTACACATAAAGGAACGGAAAATGATAACACATAAAGCAAGGGGTAATGTATGTGGTTTAAGGAAGGTGAATGGAATGAAAAATTATGAGTGCTAAGTTTAGATACGATCATTACAGTGTTATTATTATGTGGGTGTAATGTAAGATGACTGTAATAATATAATTTTGCAAGTTAATCAATTATATTTAATGTAAACGAAATGGTGTTATCCGCCTCCAAGTTAGTGAGAGCAGTGTGGTGTATATTATATAATGGTGTTACCTGCCTCCAAGTTAAAGGGGAAACAGTGTGATGTATGTGATGTTATTAGCATATGTTATGTCTTGTGCGAGGGGACACATGTGCTGGGGGAGACTCAGGTGGCGTCCTGGAATAAAGAAGCTTAGTAGTTTACTCCTGTATCTGAATGTTCTTTTATGTCAGTTCCAAGCACCCAAATACACTACAGGGGTATACTACAGACCCCTGATTAGTCAACGGGAATTTGAAGAACAAGTATGCTGGGATATTACAGACAGCCGCAGGTCAAATGAAGTTGTTGTCGTAGGGAATTTAACTTTCCCAATATTGACTGGGAAAATTATAGGGTGAAGGGTTTAAATGGGGTGCAATTCTCAAAAGTGTTCAGGAGAGGTTTCTTAAGCAGTGTGTAGAGGCCCCCACATGTGCGAAGGCAACACTGGATCTGGGAATTGGGAAGGGCAAGTTAATGAAGTGTTTGTGGAGGAGACTTTTGGGTCCAGTGACCACAGTTTGATTAGGTTTAAGATAGCTATGGGTAGGGACAGAGAGGGTCCACATGTTAAAATGCTCAGGGGGTTACACAAAAAGCTGGAGAAACCTCAGCAGCAGCATCTAAGGAGCGAAGGAGATAGACGACGTTTCGGGTCGAGACCCTTCTTCAGACCAACTGGGATAAGGCCAACTTTGAGGGTATGAGAGAAGGTCTCGCTCAAGCTGACTGGAGCAGGTTATTTGAGGGAAAAGAAATATCGCCAAATGTGATGTTGTTAAAAGTGTACTGAAGAAAGCTCAGGATGTGTACGCCCCCCGTTAGAATGAAGGGCAAAGCAGGCAAACCTACAGAAGTTTAGCTGACGAAGGAAATTGAGACATTGGTCAAAAACAAGGATGCGTGGGACAGGTATAGGCAGCTGGGATCAAATGCATCCCTGGAGGAGTTTCGTGAACTAAGGAGTAAAATGAAAAAGGAGATCAGAAGGTCAAAAAGAAGCCAGAAGATAGCTCTGGCGGGTAGCATTAAGGACAATCCCAAAAGATTTTATAAATACAAAAGGGGGATAAGGGTAACGAGAGAGAGAGAGTGGGACCTCTGTGTGGAGCCACAGGAGATGGGCAAGGATTTCAATGAGTATTTCTCCTCTGTATTTACCAAGGAGAATGACAGTAGGACGGAGGAACTTGGGGCAGTCACTGGAAGTGTCTTGAGAGCAGTCAGGGTTACCGTCGAAGAAGTACTGAAGGTACTATCGTGTATGAAGGTAGATAAATCTCCAGGGCCTGATCTGATATATCCGAGGGCATTGTAGGCAACTAGAGAGAAAATTGCATGAACCCTGGTTGAAATTTATGAGTTGTTCTTAAATACAGGAGAGGAGCTGGAAGACTGGAGGGTGGCAAATGTTGAGCCTCTTTTCAAGAAGGGCTGCAGGGAAAATGCTGGGAACTATCGGCCGGTGAGCTTAACATCTGTAGTTGGAAAGTCACTGGAGATTATTCTGAGGGATAGCTTATACAGTCATTTGGACGGGTAAGGGCAGATTAGGGATAGTTAGCATGGTTTTGTACATGGGAGGTTGTGTATCACAAATCTGATTTAATATTTTGACGGCGTGACCAATGAGCGCAGAACTGTACATGTTGTATACATGGGTTTCAGTAAGGCATTTGACAAGTTTCCACATGGTAGGCTGCTCTGGAAGCATGAGATAGCTGAATGGATAGCAAATTGGCTCCATGGAAGGAAACGGAGGGTGATGGTGGAAGGTTGCTTCTTCGACTGGAGACCTGTGACTAGAGGTATGCCTCAGAGTTTGGTGCTGGGCCTGTTACTGTTTGTCATCTACATCAATGATTTGGATGAGTACATTCAGGACAAGGTTAGTAAGTTTGCTGGTGATACAAAAGTAGGTGGTTTTGCAGATAGTGAAGATGGTTATGTAAGATTGCCAGCAGGATCTAAATCGATTGCCCAGGTGGGCAGAGCAATGATTGATGGAATTTAATACACATAAATGTGAGGTGTTGCAATTGGGACGTCTAACATGTGCAGGACCTACACAGTAAATGGTAGGCCTCTGGGTAGTGTTGGAGAGCAGAGAAATCTAGGAGTACAGGTGCATGGTTCCTTGAAGGTCGAGTTGCAAGTAGATAAGGTGGTCAAAAAGGTTCTGGGCATATTGGCCTTCATCAGTCAGAGTATTGAGTATAGAGGTTGGGAGGTCATGTTGCAGTTGTATAAGACATTGGTGAGACCGCATTTAGAATATTGTGTTCAGTTCTGGGCACCATGTTATAGGGAAGATTTTGTCAAGCTTGAAAGGGTTCAGAGAATATTTACGAGGATGTTGCCAGGACTAGAGTTGTGAGCTATAGGGAGAGGCTGACTATGCTGGGACTCTATTCCTTGGAGCGCAGGAGAATGAGGGGAGATCTTACAGAGGTATACAAAATCATGAGAGGAATAGATTGGGTAGATGCACAGAGTCCCTTGCCCTGAGTAGGGGAATCGAGGACCAGAGGACATAGGTTCAAGGTGAAGGGGAAAAGATTTAATAGGAATCTGAGGGGTAACTTTTTCACACAAAGGGTAGTGGGTGTATGGAACAAGCTGCCACATGAGGTAGTTGAGGCTGGGACTAATGCAATGTTTAAGAAACAGTTAGACAGGTAGATGGATTGGACAGATTTGGAGGGATATGGACCAAACGCTGGCAGGAGGGACTAGTGTACCTGGGACATGTTGGCCGGTATGGGCAAGTTGGGCCGGGGCCTGTTTCCACACTGTATCAGTGTATGACTCTATGACTCTTTTATAATGTTTGTAATTAAATCTTCCCCCCAAATGAAGGTACTAGTGGAGGTTCTCCAATCTCGTCATCATAGATAATGCACTTCCGATTTCCTAAGCGGAAACTCATCTTTAATGTGGCAGACGAAATGTGTAGGAAGGAACAGATGCTGGTTTAAACCGAAGATAGACACAAAAAACTGGAGTAACTCAGCGCCAGCATCTCTAGAGAGAAGGAATGAGTGACTGTTTTGGGTCGAGACCCTTCTTCGGACTGGTTAGATATTATGGAAATAAGAGATATACTGTAGATGATGATGTAGTGAGATAAAGAACAATGAATGAAAGATATGCAAAAATGTAACGATGTTAAAGGAAACTACCCATTGTTAGCTATTTGTTAGATGTCAATGAGAAGTTGGTGTGACTTGGGTGGGGATGGATCGAGTGAGAGGGAATGCCTCTTCAAGGTTACCTGAAGTTAGAGAAATCAATATTCATACCACTAGGGCTGTAATGTGACAGTTGCTTTCAATTGATCTAAAGCATGGTATTTACATTGATGCTGAGTTAACCATGTGTCATAGTTCCTTAAAGTAACAGTGACCCCACCAACCTTAAAAACAAACATATCACAGTGGTATTATGTGGACTACTAGGTGACAAATTACAAACCAAGTCAGGAGCAGATTATCTATTTACAAAACCGTTCTCCCATCATTTGTACAACAGTTGTGATATCTATATAATTAAAAGCCTCATCTTGACCACTTCCTGTTTGCACTTTATATTGATTTTAGATAAAACGCTACAACGTACGGCTGTGATTTTTGGCCATCCTACTCAGAGTCCCCCTCCGCTCATCAGGTGCCAAAGATTTTTCCCATCGATGAAAAATAAAAGAGTTATTAATGTTCAAAACATCTTGCGACTCTCTCTCCTGTCAATCACCATCACGAAGGCCACGCCCCTTCCGGTGGGAGGGGAAGGGACTATAAACCCGGAAATTTGGACGTGGTTCAGTCTGTCTGAAAGATGGCATGGGAGAGGTCACGACTTTCAGTCTGAGCTGTGAATCTACAGAACATTTAGTGTCTATTGACCTTTGCGCTTTATGTGATTTTTAATGTGTTTTTAAAATGTGGCTTTAAAATGTGTTTTTAAAATGTGTTTTTACAATGCGGCTTTAAAATGTGTTTTTAAAATGTGTTTTTAAAATGTGGCTTTAAGATGTGTTTTTAAAAAGAGTCTTTAAAATGTGTCTTTAAAATGTGGCATTAAAATGGGACTGAGGTGGAGCGGGTCTCCAACTACAAATTCCTCGGGGTACACATCTCGGAGGATCTGTCCTGGTCCCTCAACACCTCAAAGCTAATCAAAAAGGCACAGCAGCGCCTTTACTTTCTGAGGAGGCTCAAAAAAGCCCACCTGTCCCCCCAGATCCTGACGAACTTCTACCGCTGCACCATCGAAAGCATCCTGACCACCTGCTTTACGGTATGGTACAGCAGTTGCACCGTGGCAGACAGGAAGGCACTACAACGGGTGGTGAAAACCGCCCAGTACATCATCGGTGCCCCGCTCCCTGCCTTTGATGCCCTCCACCGAAAACGGTGCCTGAAGCGGGCCGGGAAGATCATCAAGGACCCCTCACACCCTAATCATGGACTGTTTGTCCTCCTCCCATCAGGGAGGCGGTACAGGAGCCTCAGGTCCCGCACCAGTAGGACGAAGAACAGCTTCTTCAACTACACCATCCGACTGCTGAACTCGGAGCCCAGCTGATAGATTTGTCTGTACCCTGTATTTATTTATTTTCCATACTGCTACCACTGCACTTGTTTTTCTATATCGCTATCACTACGAATGACGCTAAACTGCATTTCGTTGTACCTATACTTGTATTTGTGCAATGACATTAAACTTGAATTGAATTGAATTGAATTGAATTGAAATGGAGCTTTAAAATGTAGCTTTAAAATGTGTTTAGATGTGTTTAGATTAGCAATGTTACAAAATTTTGAGATTTTAAAAATCAAGTCTGCAATTTATCCCATCAGATAAAGCATAAGAATAAGTTTAATTTGACACCTAATTCACTTTCATATCTTCAGTATTAAAAATGTTAGGGCCACTTTCATACTCGGAAATTAGCAACTTGCTTTCTATTGCTTTTCTATTGACTTAACACAAAAGTTGTGATCGAGGACAGTCAAAAGCCCATAACTTCCTTAAAAATTATGAGAACTTAAAGAAATTTTCAGTTATTATAGATTGAAGTATTCTGAAACAAATATGAAACAATCTTACTTGGATGACCTGAAATTAAAGCATATAATTAGTTAGTTACCCAATTGTAGCCAATTACAAAATTCAATTACTAGATCTAAACATCTATCCATTTCTTAAGAAAAAATTAAAAAAAAATGTAAACCTAAGTGTCCAATTAACAGTCACACAATAATTCACAATATAACATGATTTTTAAATCAAATTGTCATTAATTTATAGGCCAAATTGAAGGAATTCAGTGTTTAATGCCTGTAAATTAATGGGCATTTTAAACAGCTTGCGAGTGGGGTTTTCTGGAATGTGCTGTATTGGAACGTTGCAGTTGTGGTGAATTTAAACCCAATATCGGCAGGAAATTTTCTGCCGGTTCATATGAGGGCTAAATCACCGTTTCGCGACATTAAATATTGATTAAAGTCCCCTAAAAAAGCAAGTTTATATGTAAAAATAAACAGCTTTCACTTTCCTGTCCCCTACGTAAAATCGGTCCCCGTTGTCGGCGTTCACGGCATTAGGAGCTAATTTTTATTTTACTGCAGTGATGAAGTAGTCGGGCTATTTATTTAAAAAAACTGACTTACCGGCAGTCGGAACGCATCTCCAGAAATAGATCGCACTCCGACAACAGAAAGCTCCGGATTGCATGGGGAAAACCACATTTTAACCCCGCCCCCCCCCCTTAAAGGTGCCAAAGTCGCGCACAGTGACAGAACTGCAGCACTGCTAAAGGTAAGTTTTGTAACATACTTATTTAGATGTGTTTGGATGTGGCTTCTAGGTTGCAGTTTTTAGGTTGTCACTTTTAGGTTGTGCCCTTTGAGTTGTGGCTTTGAGCTGTGGCTTCGAGTTGTGGCTTCGAGTTGTGGCTGACTAAATGCTTTATTAGATCAGACTGTGTTTACAGCAGAAGTCCCGCTCATTCTGTGACATAGTAGACAGGTCGCGCTGAACAACGCGTAGATTTTCGGTGAGTGAATAGGTCGTGCTGAATGCAGAAGTGTAGTGGAGACACCAAGCAGAGCCGTTTGAGTATTCAAAAAAGTTTACTGCCATATATATGTGGTGTGTGTGAGTGTGATTGTGGTGTGTGTGTGTGTGAGAGAGTATGTGTGTGTGTGTGAGTTTATGTGTGTGCAGTCTGCTTGAAATGCTATGAAATTGGATTTGCTAGCCTGCACTCAGCTTGGAGTGCTGTGAGGTTGGACGTGCTGGCTGCACACTGCTTGCAGTGCTGTGAGGTTGGACTTGTGCCTGCACTCTGCTTGGAGTGCGTTGAGGTTGGACTTGCTGCCTGCACTCTGCTTAGAGTTCTGTGAGGTTGGACTTGCTGACTGCTCTCTGCTTGGAGTGCTGTGAGGTTGGATTTGCAGGCCTGCACTGAATGATGACTTTTGAGGTAATTTCTCAGATTTTCGTTGTTAAAATTTGACTGCTCAATTTATATATATTAAAATTGTCTTTTTTTCCATCAAAAGCAAATAGCCATCAAGAGGCAGTGAGCAGCAGAATACAAGAGACTCAACAAAAATAGTAAGATTAAATGAGAACTTACCAGTTTGAAGTTTGATCTTTATTTTATGAGGAGTTACGATGAGGGATTACGTGAAGACCCCGCCAGCACGCATGCGCGACATTCTTCAAAGCAGTGCTGTGAAATCACAGATAGCAACGTAGACTAATATAGTAAGATAAGAGAGAACTTTCATACCAGTTGAACTTTATAATAGAGGGTTTTGGAAGCGGAGGGCACGTAATCCCTCATCGTAACTCCTCATAAAATAAAGATCAAACTTCAAACTGGTAAGTTCTCATTTAATCTTACTATTTTACTTCGGAGTCACGTGAGTGACTACGTGAAGATTTCAAAGCTCTGTGATTTCATGCCCTGGAATGAGTCCATGCTCACACACTGCCATGCTGGGATTAGAGGATGAACGTATTTCAGACATGACACTGGCTGAAAAACAAAATAGGTATTTATTCATACCAACACAATAATATATCCCACATAGGGTAACTATTTAGCAGTACTCAAAATTTTTCCTGCAAAAGTGTCAGGAGAGGCCACGGGTTTATTATAGAAGTGTTGGAATGTCTTCTCATTGCTCCAACCCGCTGTGGCCAGGATGTGGTCCATGGGTACTTCCATCATCCTAGCCGCCGAAGTAGATGCAGCCCTGGTGGAGTGAGATTTGAAGACATTAGTGTCCACCCCCGCTGCATCTAACACCACCCTTAACCATCTTGATATGGTTTGCACCGTGACTTTGTGATAGGGCCGTTTATGGCTTATAAACAAAGCTTTCTCCGTGCCCCTTAGAGTCTTTGTGACTTTGATATATTGTAATATCAGTGTAACGATGCAGAGTCGAGTATCTGCAGGATAAGCTTGAAACTCTAATGTTTGTCCAGACGAGCCAGGTCGGTCTTGTTTTAACAACCCCTGTATAAGAAAAGTTATTTTGCCATTAGTGATAGTCATGGCGTCCATACTTAACTTGTGTAGGGACTGGACCCGTTGTGCTGTGACAAGTGCCATAATCATTACCATTTTATAGGTGAGCTTGTCCAAGGTGAGCCCCGAATTGGGTGTCCATCCTCGTAACATAGTCAAGACTATGCTAATGTCCCACGTATGGTTGTATCTGGGCCTAGGGGGATTGGAATTAAATATTCCCCTCATTAGTTTAGACACTAATGGGTGTGATCCAATAGCCAGATGATCACTCCCTTTGCCCAGATAATTCGATAGAGCACTCCTTGCACAGTTGATGGCACTGTAGCTTAATCCTTCATCGTAGTGAAGGGTAGCCAGGAATTCCAGTACTTCCGTGATGGTGGCTGTTTCATAGGTAGTGTTCGTTGTAGTACAGAACACTTCCCACTTCCTGATATAGGTCAGGTACTGTTTTCTGGTGGACTCCCTGCACGACGTTGAGATGGTATTTATTGTTCTGTCGGTGAGTCCGTATCCCAGAAGTGGCCGTTTCAGAATCTGCAAATTAACAGGTCCATGCAGTCATGACATGGATGGCTATCCCCTGTAACGGGATGTATCAATAAACTAGGTTGTTTGTTGACCCGGATGCAAGGTTCTGTGGCCATCTTCTGTACTGCTGGGAACCATGGTTGGGTAGGCCAGTCGGGCACAACCAAAATACCCGATGCGGAGTCTTGTCTTATTTTTTGCAAGTCCCGACTGATGAGGCAGAAGGGGGGAAATGCATA
Organism: Raja brachyura; assembly: GCA_963514005.1. The sequence continues at coordinate 4,320,923 of OY740784.1, forward strand.
GCAGAACAAATCCCCCCAATGTAGCGAGAAAGCGTCCATCGCTACTGCCCCTGGGTCTGGTTCCCAAGCAACATATGTTGGAAGTTGGTGATTCAGTCTGGATGCAAAAAGGTCGATATCTGGTGTCCCATAACGTTCTATAATATCCGTAAACACTTTCCGATCCAACATCCATTCTATGTTGTCGTTGAATTTTCGTGATCTGGTGTCTGCCACTGTGTTTAGCTTACCTGGAAGGTAAGTGGCTGAGATCCAAATTTCCCTTTGCAGACACCAGTGCCAGATATTATTAGCCAATTCATCACATGATATCGACTTTATTCCACCCATATGATTAATATAGGCCACCACTGTGGTGTTGTCAATTTGTAACCTGACATGCAACTGGTGCATATCTGAGCAGTATGCCCTAAGTCCATGAAATGCTCCCAGCATTCCTGAATAATTAATCCCTAATGATTTGAATAGGGTTAGCTCTTGTGCACTCCATCTACCTCCACAACTGGTGGTGGTATTAGTTGCTCCCCAACCTTTAGCACTGGCATCAGTTTGTAAGATAACCGAGGGATTCATGATAGTGATGGGGTTAGAACAAAGCTGTGCATTCTCTATCCACCAATTTAACTCTGATTTTGCCTTTTCTGGTAGTTTCATAGGCCTGTCAAAATGGCCTGCATGATTTTTGAGAGCTATAATTTTTGGTCTTTGAAGGTTTTGATAATGGAGTGGCCCAAATTGTGCTGCGGGAAATGCAGCCACTATTTTCCCAATCACTCTGGCTACTTACCGTATGGATGGATCCCTGATGCCAGTGAGGCTCCTGCATGCTTCTATCAAGTCCACCACCTTGTTAGGTGGTAAGGTGATAGACATTTGCACAGAGTCAATAGTGAACCCCAAATAATCCATGGTAGTGGAGGGTTCCAATTTCGATTTAACTGGATGTATGATAAATCCCAGCTTTTGAAAAAGATGTTTTGTGGCTAGAACTGCCAATGTAGCCATCTCCAAATTCTCCCCGACAATGAGGATATCATCAAGGTAGGCCATGACAATATGGTTTTGTTTCCTTAAATAGGCTAAAGCTGGTTTCAATATTTTGGTAAACAGCCTGGGTGCTGATGATAACCCATTGGGTAAGGCTTTATACTGCCATAATTGTCCCATCCAGATAAATTTCAGGTATTTCCTATGATCCTTGTGTATAGGTACTGAATAGTATGCATCCTTAAGATCAATGCAAGCCATGTAGTACCTTTCAGATATTAGCTGTCTAGCCGTGACAAAAGTGTCCATTTTAAAATGAACATACTGAACGTATTACTGAAGTATTTAGTTCGGTCAGGTCTATAATGATGCGGCACCCGCCATCTTTTTTATTTTTAGTAAATATATTCGATACGAACTCCTGAGATTCTCTGATAGTCTTCTCAATTACCCCTTTGTTGATTAGTCTTGATAGTTCAGCATGGCCTGCCGTTCTTTCTTTTTGTGAAAGTATAAACTTCCGGCTAGGAGAATGCTGAACTGGGGTAGGGAGTTCGTGAAAAAACTCAATTTTATAACCCTGAATACTTCCGAGTATGTAAGGATCAGAGGTAAAGGTGCACCATACATCATGAAACAAGTGCAACCGTCCCCCCACATTAGATAAATTTAGACATGCAATGTTCCTGAGGGAACCAGACCCACCTACCTCCATGGTTACTGCCGGTGTTGCGGTCTTTGCCCTTGCTTCTTTTGTTGCTATGTTGCTGTGTTGTAGGGATGGCACATTTTCCAAGAAGGCCGGGCTGGGCCATAGCCTAAAAAAGATCGTTGTGCAGGTGGGCCGGCCTTCGAGCTTTCACCACCGGACGGTCTGTTATAATATCGCTGTCCAGTGGGTGTGTAGGGGTGCTGCCGCTGCTGATAATGGGGTTTGGAGGTACCAGGTACCTTAATCAGGCCTATAGCCTTGGCCTCCTCATCCAGGTCTTTCACCTGTTTTGGAAACAGCAGATTAGGTGGTTGCAAGTTACCTGACCTGCATAACCCCGCAAATTTGGGATTAAGTGCAGGTTTTATGATGCTCTTCCGATAGCTGTTTATTTCGAACTGTGTGTTACACAGCAAAGCCAGAGCATCTTGCAGTTCTTCTGGTAACTCCACCCCTACAGCAGTCCTGGCCACTGCTGTAATCCCGGCGGCCAATAGTTTCAGAATCCTCTGAAGCTTGATTTCCTGCCCTCTAATAGTAGGGCTCATGTTCCCCCATATAGGGTTATTCACCGCAGGAACATTCAGAGAGTTACAATTCTCAGGAGCGAGATACTTCTCAGCTGTTGCATTAACGGCTTGCTCCTGAAGCTGGTTGGTAGCCATATAGTTAATGCTGGCTGCCAGCTTCTGGTGAATAGGCAGTCCTTTCTGAGTAGGAACGGCATGTTTGTTCACCATGTCCAGTAACTCTTTTTGCACCCCTGACACTGCTGGTTGTTCAGCCAAATCCCCCTCTTCAGGGTCAGCCCAGTTCTGACCCCTAATGCTCCCCTGCGAAGAGGGTGAGACATTTGGCAGTCCATGATAGGATTCTGCCGTGGGCCTGCGAAGAGGCCCACTGTGACTCTGCCCCTGCAAAAGCAGGTCATGCTGGAGCAACTGCTCCACCATCCGCTCCATGAGGGCGAGACGCCCGCCGTCGCTATCAGCGAACGGGGTGTCTTCGGGTCCGGACCCAGCTGAGTCAATGGCCCCGACCGACTTCCGGATGGTTTTGCCGCCCGACCGCGGCGTACCTGCGGTCCTCATCGGCGAAAAGTCGGGAGCTGCCGGTAACACCTGCAGCTCTGGAGTAACGGCACGCTGCTGGCTGCTTCCCACAGCAGCGGATTTTGCCGCTGCTCTCTTTGATTTCCGCGACTCCATGTTGGGTTTTCTCCTGTAAGTAAGAAAAACACCGAGTCGCCACGCTCACCACTACAGGTGAGACTTACCTTCCGTAAGTTTTTAAACTTACGCTGGAGGAGCGACGCTCCTCCCGACTGTCGCTTCCGCAATGCGTTCGACGATATGTCGCGCATGCGTGCTGGCGGGGTCTTCACGTAGTCACTCACGTGACTCCGAAGTAAAAGAACTTAATAAATACCATCTTTAACATTTAAATCATTGTTATATTTTAATAGTCATTCACATTTTAAAATTTAATAAGTCCTTTTTCCACTTGCCATGTCTGTGTGTTCTTCATCACAGTGGGAACCTAATAGGCAGGAATAGCTGCTCTGTGGGAGAGCCACTAAGAGTGCATGGTGGGAGGTTGTGGGGAGATGGACTGAATGCGTAGGGGGCAGGGGAATGGCAAGGAGCAGAGTGAGGGGATGAAGGGAGGAGGGGTGACTGAATGAACTGCCAGTGTACCAGGCGTGAGTGACTGAACTGCATATCCACCAGCTATGAGTAAGTGAACTGTCAGCCCACCAGCTGTAAGTGGCTGAAGTGCCAGCCCACCAGCCACGACTTAGTGAACTGCCAGCCCACCAGCCATGACTCACTGAACTGCAAGTCCAAGAATCCATTCACTCTACATTGTCCATACTAGCCCTCTGGAAACCAGTCCCTTCAGCACACAACACCCATACTAGCGCTCCAGAGATCCACGCAATGATAGACAGTCCTCCTTCATTGCTGTGATCTGCAAAGAAAGATGAAAATGTCCAATATTGATTTCCACCATCTCCCCCTTCTCGCTAACAGAGTCTGTCACCTGTTTACAGTAGAATTTCTGGCAGATTCTCAGTTGCCAGCCCGCCAGGCCTGAGTGACTGAGCTACCAGCCTGCCATTCCTGATTGACTGAGCTGCCAGGTCTCAGTGACTGAGCTGCCAGACCTGAGTGGCTGAGCAGCCTGGCCTGAGTGGCTGAGTTGCCTGGCCTGAGTGACTGAGCTGCCAGTCCAGAGTGATGGAGCTGCCAGGCATGACTGACTGAGCTGCCTGGCCTGAATGACTTAGCTGACAGCCCTGAGTGACTGAGCTGCTAGGCCTGAGTGACTGAGCTGTCTGGCCTGAGTGACTGAGCTGACTGGCCTGAGTGACTGAGCTTCCAGGCCTGAGTGACTGAGATGCCAGGCCTCAGTGACTGAGATGTCAGCCCAAGAATCTATTAGGCCCGCAATGTCCATACTAGCCCTCTGGAAAGCAGTCCCTTCAGCCTACAACACCCATGCTAGTGCTCCAGAAAGCCCCCCCTCCACTGGCCAGCAATATTGGAATACGTGGAGAGGTGGAATATTGTGTTGGGGGACCAGCCCTCCCATGTGAATCTGGGACCCAACGGGTCCCACAGTCTAGTATACCTATAAAAAACACATTAAAATATATAAGCAGATTTAAGGACCTCATGTATGATATTGGACGAAAGGGAATTAGATCACTATCAAAGAACATTACATGTGATTAAACTGTAATGTTTCTGAACTATAATGAAGTCTGAAGAAGGATCGCGACCCAAAACTTCACTCATTCCTTTTCTCCAGAGATGCTGCCTGTCCCGCTGAGTTACTCCAGCAATTTGTGTCTATCCTCGGTTTAAACCAGCATTTAGTTCCTTCTTATACATGTTTCTGAAACCCCTTGATTAATTTCTCACAGATTAAGATAATGACAGTTCTTTTGGTTTAAAATGCAAAGTGCATTCTTGTGAATTAATTTTTTTAAAAATTATTTTTACCACAATTATATTTACATTGAACTGAATTTGTTTGCCATGTGAATAGACATTAATTATTTTATTTTTAAACATGGAAATATGCCACAATATTGTACAGAAAGATAGCCCTCACATCAATGCCATTCTGCACAATGCATTGGATGGTAACTGTGGGATAGCTAGAATGGGGACAAAAATTTGCAACGTGGTGAATGTATAAATCCTGGCCAAAGTGGAGCCAGAATAGAGCCAACATTCAGCAGAGGATTCAAGCATTGCAAGGTCATTTTGGTCAAGTCTGTATTTCTGTGTATAAAAAGCCACAAGCTGCTGACTGGTGCCAGGAAGTCTAGGTCCCAGATCAATGTTGCAGAAAAGAAATGTATGAGTGTCTCTTCAATTGTCAGCATGAATGAGATTCTTGCAGAGGACCTCCAAGTTATTGTGAATGCATGAATTTGGTTGGATTGCTGCAATAGAATTGCTGCAAAATAATGTAAATAATGTTGCAAGACAGTTACCATGCTGTTTGTTGATTGGCCAGAGTGTGAAGCCCGCTGGCCATTGTTTTGAATTCCAGGGTAGATGTTGCATTATTCAGTTAGTCAGCTTCCTTCCAGAAGCTTCTGCCAAAAACATTGTATGGAAGACTCTGTAATTGGTTTGGGGAACTGTCAATAATGTATTGATGATATTGATATGTTTGATTGGACTGTAGAGGGACCACCCCTATGTAATTCGGCCCCTCAAGATTCGTGGACCTATAATAGGTAGCCCCAAAAGGTAGACCTATAAAATGCCCACACTGTTTCCTTCCATTCAAATCGATGGACCTGATGCAGGTTAAGTAAACAAGATTACCCAAGTGTTATGAGTTGGGAAATTGGAGCAATTTTGGCTATTTAATGGATTCCATGAGGAATTGAATGCTGGAGCATAATCAAGAAATCTCTGGGAAAACTCAAGTCAGTAAAGTCAGCTTTCCATGTTTGAGCAGGGCCGTTGACCCAAACCTATGTTGAGAAATGTTGAGAAATTCCGTCAGATTGGCAGGATTGTCAGACAATCAGAAAGCAGGTACTTTTCATTAAAGGGCCGCGCGGCGGTGCAGCGGAAGAGTTCACTGCCTTGCAGTGCCGGAGACCCAGAGTTTCGATCCTGACTACGGATTCCGTCTGTATGGAGTTTGTACGTTCTCCTAGTGAACTGCACGGGTTTTCTCCGAGATCTTCAATTTCCTCCCACATTCCAAAGACGTACAGGTTTGAGGGATAATTGGCTTGTTATAAGTATAACTTGTCTCTCATGTGTGTCGGATAGTGTTAATATGCGGGGATCGCTGGTCGGTGCGGACCCGGTAGGCCAAAGGGCCTGTTTCCACGCTAGTAAACTAAATTAAATATCCCAGACTAACGAATGCTTAATACTTTCTGCCAGGTTCCTATATGTTGGGACGATAAAACCTCACAAAAAAATGCCAGGGTTGTTTAAACATAATAATCTTCATGGGTTGTTAACGCATTGCCTATGTTATCAGACTAATGGCAATCTAGGTTCATATTTATATCTTGAAATCTATTGACAATTTCAAATTGAATAATTTGGACAGGTGGCTTTTTGTTGTCACAATAAAATCTTTGACACACGTTATATTATTCCTGGCAATACGTTTTATAGGTTTAGTCACACAAACATAAATCAGATCCAACACTTCAGAAAGCTTTTACTTGTATGGGATTAATTCTCCCATCTTTTTTATGTTTAATCTTTGAAGATGACTTCAGTGGCCATACTGACCTTGTGGGAAAACCAAATTGCAATATTTAATTAAAAGCATTCCTTAACATCACTTAACGAAGTGATGTAATTAACAACCCTGCTTACTCCCTAAACTTCTAAATAAATTATCATTGCTTTACAATCATCATTAAAGTAACTTAATTAAATAGTAATTTTTTACTCTAGCCTTCGTTCTTTCTTGACATAATTCTCTAAATGCCTTTGGAGGAATTTGCTTTCAATCTGCCCTCGACTTCTGTTGCTGGTTTTGACATGGCTTCGGCCACTAATGATTGGCAAACAATTCACTAAATTCACTTTTGATTTGCTTGATTACATTTGCACAGAGAGCAAGCTGTTTAAGAATCTCCAGTCAGCCCAAATTTGACAAATCCTTTGTAAGGTAGAGAAAAGACGTTCCACAAGAAATGATATGTCATGGAAATCCACAAGGCCAAATGGGGAGCTCTTTCAAATGTCACCCGAGACTGTGGAAGATAGATTAACACTTGCATTTGACATGCAGGAGCCACGTATTATTTTCAGGAATTACATACACATGTTTTATGAACTTGCATGAAGAATGTTGTGCCTTGGCTCATGCTTGTAAAGTGGTGCTATGCAACTGAAACCTTGATAACATTTAAGGTACTGCTATGACATAAAATATACTATAGTTTATATAACCAAAGCTTTGCCCTCTAGTCTTCTTGAGCAAAATAACTACAAGTTATCCATTCACACCCGCAAACCACCACCACCTAGACCAAATTAAACGTCTTATATGGAAACAGGTGTCAGAGGCTATGGGGACAAAGTAGGTTAATGGGGTTAGGAGGGAGAGATAGATTAGCCATGATTGAATGGCGGAATAGACTTGATGGGCCAAATGGCCTAATTCCACTCCTATTCCTTATGATCACCATTTAAGAAAATATGCTTAATGCAAGATGTTGCTCATTGATTATATTGTTCCAAATAGGCATCAACAGTTCTGAACAGACTTATGCTTTTGGAGATTCCAAAATATACAAAATATGCTGGAAATGATGGGCGAACTTCTGATAGCAATGTTAAAAGTCCTTGATCAGAAACAGAATTGGGACATCCCATGTCCCCAACCTCTGGCGGCAGAGTGGACACTTATTTGGAAGATTGATATGTTGGGACAGGACTACCTTGCTTGCAAAATGCTGTATTTTACCGCTCTGCAAATGTAGTTGAATCCATCATTGTCTTCTCTGGCAAAGACCCAAAACATTTTGCCCCTGAGAAGATCCTATGATTCTATGCAAAACTCGTCCCAGCTTCTACAGAATCAACACAGAAAGCATTGAGTTGAATTTAATTGAAATTAATACTTTATTGTCACATGTGACAAGTCAAAGTGAAATTCTTTTCCTGTATACCCAAGGTATGCAACTAGCCGCCTCATAAACGGGCGCTTACAAATTTATAAAGTATCCCCGCGCCAGGTCCCCCATGTTCTATGTTCTCTCTCCCCCCACCCCCCGGCCATTCTCCCCACACCGAGTCTTTCTTTGCTCCCCCCCCCCCCCCCCCCCCATCAGAGTGGTTCCCCCTCGTTGGGTATTTCTTTGTTCCTTGCAGCGCATCCTCTGGCTCGGTTCGAGGCAGGCTCTGGCCTTGGGCTCTATTGACCAGATCTCCATCATCCCAGTCTCCGTCCCAATCTCCATTGACCCAATCTCCATTGACCAAGTCTCCATTAACCCAATCTCCATTGACCCAGGCACCGTTTGACGCAGGCACTGGCCGCGGTCTTTTTTGACACAGTCCCCTGCCATGGGACTCCGCCACCTCCCATGCATGTACAGCCTCCTCCATTCCCGTCCAGCCTTCTGATGGAGCCGAGCGACCTCCGGCTGGGTTCGGCTGTCCGCTGAGCCTTCAGGGCCTTCCGGGTGGCATAGAGACTGCAGCCCCTTGATAAGGCTTCTGGCTAGGTTCCTGGTCCACAGTCACGGCTCGGCGGGAAACCTTCTGCCATGCGGTTGTGCGGGAAGCCTGTCGGGATTCATCTCAGCTTGGCAACAGCTCCGCCTGAGACCTCAAAAAAGTTGCAGAGAGTTGTGGATATAGCCCAGTCCACCTCACAGACCAGCCTCCCACACATTGACTCCATCCACACTTCGGAAAAGTAACCGACACAATCATAGCCATTTCCACTTTGGACATTCTCTCTTTTCCCCACTTCCAATGAGCTGAAGATACAAAAGCTTAATAGCACATACCAGCAGATTCAGGGACAGCTTCTCCTCTGCTATCATCTTCCCATAAACTAGAGTGTAGCTCCCAACTTGCTTCATTGCAGACCATGTACTTTATAACAGAAATCTTCATAAGTTCAGAAGAACATAAGTGATATAAGCAGAATTAGAGCATTTGGCCCATCAGGTCTACTCCTCCATTCAATCATGACTGATCTATCTCTCCTTCCTAACTCCATTCTCCTGCCTTCTCCCCATAACCTCTGATACCTATACTAATCAAGAATCTATCTATCTCTGCCTTAAAAATATCAATTGACTTGGCCTCCACAGCCTTCTGTGGCAAAGAATTCCACAAATGCAATCGCACTGTAACCCTATATTCTGCACTGATAGTTTCCTCTTTGCACTACCTGTAGTACCTGTGTACACCTTGATTGTTCTTTTGTGTAGTATGATTTGAATTGATAAAACGCAAACAAGATCCGAATGGTGTCAGATTGTGAAAAGGGGAGGTGCAACAAGTCCTGGGTGTCCTTGTATATCCGTCACAGAAAGAAAGCATGCAGGTACAGCAGACAGTGAAGAAAGCTAATGACATGTTGGCCTTCATTGCGAGGGGATTTGAGTTTAGGAGCAAGGAGGTCCTACTGCAGTTGTACAGGGCCCTGGTGAGACAGCACCTGGAGTATTGTGGGCAGTTTTGGTCTTCTATTTTTAGGAAGAACATTATTGCTATTGAGGGAGTGCAGCGTAGGTTCACCAGGTTAATTCCCGGACTGACATATGATAAATGTGAGGTTATCCACTTTGGTGGCAAAAACATGAGGGTAGACTATTATCTGAATGGTGGCAGATTAGGTAAGGGGGAGATGCAACGAGACCTGGGTGTCATGGTACACCAGTCATTGAAAGTAGGCATGCAGGTGCAGCAGGCAGTGAAGAATGCAAATGGTATGTTAGCATTCATAGCGAAAGGATTTGAGTATAGGAGCAGGGAGGTTCTACTGCAGTTGTACAGGGTTTTGGTGAGGCCACACCTGGAGTACTGCGTACAGTTTTGGTCTCCAAATCTGAGGAAAGACATCCTTGCCATAGAGGGGGTACAGAGAAGATTCACCAGACTGATTCCTGGGATGTCAGGACTTTCATATGAGGAAAGATTGGATAGACTCGGTTTGTACTCGATGGAATTTAGAAGATTGAGGGGGGATCTTATAGAAACCTACAAAATTCTTAAGGGGTTGGACAAGCTAGATGCTGAAAGATTGTTCCCGATGTTGGGGGAGTCCAGAGCAAGGGGTCACATTCTAAGGATAAGGGGGAATTCCTTTAGGACCGAGATGAGGAAAACATTCTTTACACAGAGAGTGGTGAGTCTCTGGAATTCTCTGCCACAGAAGGTAGTTGAGGCCAGTTCATTGGCTATATTTAAGAGGGCGTTAGATGTGGCACTTGTGGCTAAAGGGATCAGGGGGTATGGAGAGAAGGCAGGTACGGGATACTGAGTTGGATGATCAGCCATGATCACATTGAATGGCGGTGCAGGCTCGAAGGGCCGAATGGCCTACTCCTGCACCTATTTTCTATGTTTCTATGTTTCTATGATGAAAGAATGGGTTGACTAGGCTTGTATTCAATGAGAGGGGATCATAGAAACATATAAAATTCTTGAAGGATTGGACAGTCTACATGCAGGAAAAATTTTCCCGATGTTGGGGGTGTCCAGATCCAGGGGTCACAGTTTAAGAATAAGAGGTAGGCTGACTATTTAGGACTGATGTGAGGAAAAACGTTTTCACCCAGAGAGTTGTGAATCTGTGGAATTCTCTGCCACATAAGGCAGTGGAGGCCAATTCACTGTATGTATTCGAGAGGGAGTTAGATTTAGCTCTTAGGGCTCAAGGAATCAAGGGATATGGGGAAAAAGCAGGAACGGGGCACTGATTTTTGATGATAAGTAATGATCATATTGAATGGCGGTGCTGGCTCGAAGGGCTGAATGGCCTACTCCTGCATCTATTTTTCTATGTTTCTGTGGTTCACTGTATGTCGGTACGCATGCCAATAATAGAGCAACAGCAATATCATTAAAGGCTGCTTGGTGAGTATCCATCATTCATGGTGCCACATCTGAGCAAATGTCAAATGACTTTACTGCTACATACCCATTTATTTGTAAAAATAATGCTACCAGCAGTGAAGAACACAATGACGGTCTACACATTGTCATATTGAATCACATTGATCCCAAGTTATTGCCGTCTGACGTCAGGTAAGATTGCTGTAGTGCATTGTCAAGGCATTCCAGAAAGGAACAGTGTGAAGATGCCCTATAGTTTGACAATGGTCTTAACATCGTAAATCAGATGTGCAATTCCTCTGTTAGATCCCACTATTTTTTCTTTGCACCTTTGCTGAATAATGTAAGTCTTCTTCCCTCTTTTTTAAAGTTTGCTTTAAAAAGACTGAGCAATAGACTTATTTTACACCCTGTAGCTTCTCCTGACTTCTGCAGAGCAGAGTAAAAATGGTTACGTTAATTCCACTTTTCGCCAATGTTGGATGCAGATTTAGTTTAGATACAGCACAGAAATGAGCCCTTCGGCCCACTGAGTCTGCGCTCAACCAGCAATCCATGCATATTAACACTATCCTACACACGCTAGGGACAATTTACATTAATAACAAGCCAATTAACCTACAAAGCTGTATATCTTTGGAGTGTGGGAGGAAACCGAAGATCTCAGAAAAAGCTCACGCAGGTCACGGGGAGAACGTACAAACTCCATACAGACAGCACTGGTAGTCAAGATCAAACCCGGGTCCCTGGCGCTGTAACGCAGCAACTCTAACTGTGCCACCGTGAAACGCCATCGTGATTCCATAGAAATAGACAGACATTCATAACAATGGTTAAATTAAACACCTATTGAGGTCTTCCTCAATGTAGCCCTTGCTTACGATACCTGAGTATATAAGGTGTTTGCCTTTTCTCTGCAATGTTGTCATATTATCGTGTAATGAGTAAAAAAAGTCTTGATTTTAGTCAACTTTCATCCATCTGCTGCCAAATCTTTGTGAAAAACCTTAATCTTTAGGTCCCTTTCTCATCTAGCCTTATTATTTTGTCTTAGAAGAGATGGTACATAATTAAGCTCTGTGTGTTTAGTTTAGCTTAGTTTAGAGATATAGTAGGTATGTTACAAAACTTACCTTTAGCAGCGCTGCAGTTCTGCCGCTCCCCGTGTGCGTGACTTTGGCGCCTTTCAGAGGGGGGCGGGCTTAAAGTGTCGTTTTTCTGCAGACAGGGAAAATCGATCCATGTCGGGCGATTTCGTTGCGGAAGAAAAATCGCTCCGACATTTCATTAATGAAGGTATTTTTAAATTACGCTAGATTATTTATTAACTAGAGTAATTTAAAAATCACCTTCAAAAGCCATGAGCGCCGACAACGGGAAGGATTTTGCGTAGGGGAGAAAAAAAGGTACATAGTTTATTTTTATATTAAAAGTTGGTTTTTATGGAGGCTTTAATCATATTTTCATGTTGCGAAATGGGGTCCAAAAAAAATGTATGAACCAACAGTATTTATCCTCCCGACTTCAACGCAAACCGCAACGTTCCAATCCACTGCATTCCACTAAAACCCACTCGCTAGTTGATTTAAATGGCCATTAATTTACAGGCATTAAACACCAAATTCCTTCCATTTGGCCCAGAAATTCATGAAAATGAGATTTAAAAATTATGTTATATTGTGGATTATCGCGTGAATGTTATTTGGACACTTAGGCAATTTTAAAAAAGTTTATCTTTTCTCAAGAAATGGATAGATGTTTCGATCTCCTCATTGAATTTTGTAATTAGCTACAATTAGATAACTAACTAATTATATGCTTTAATTTCAGGTCATCCAAGTAAGATTGTTTCATATTTGTTGCAGAATGCTTCAATCTATAATAACTGAAAATTTCATTGAGTTCTCTTAATTTTTAAGAAAGTTATGGGCTTTTAACAGTTCTAGATCACAGCTTGTGAGTTAAGTCAATTGAAAGGCAATGGGGAACAAGATGCTAATTTCCGAGTATGAAAATGGTCATAACTTTCTTAATACTGAAGATATGAAAGTGAACTAGGTGTCAAATTAAACTTCTTTTTGTGTTTTATCTGATGGGATAAATTGCAGACTTGATTTTTTAAATCTCAAAATGTTGTAACATTGCTAGATATAGTGCAGTAACAGGCCCTTCTACTCCACACCGAACATTAACACTATCCTACTAGGGAAAATTTACATTTTTTTTGTGACAAGCCAATTTACCTACAAACATGTCCGTCTTTGGAGTGTGGGAAGAAACTGAAGAACTCGGAGAACACACACGCAGGTCACGGGGAGAACGTACAAACTCCGTACAGACAGCACCCATAGTTGGAATTGAACCCGGGTTCTCGGCATTGCAAGCGCAGTAAGGCAGCAACTCTACCGCTGCGCCACCGTGCTGCCCCAAAATGAATGAATCTATGGGCTGCAGGTGCCCAGCATGCAATGTTGTTGCTCACAGCTCCAGCACCCTGGGTTCAATCCTGAGCTCGGTTGCTCTAGATGTGGAATTTGTATATTTTATTCACCATGGACCTCAGACTCCCTCATCCCAAACACATGCGGATAGATGGAAATTACAACTATCAATTATGCCTTGTATAGGTGTGTGGCAGGAGAATCATATCAGAACTGGTGGACAGACTTACAGGGAGACTAGTGGTGGATTGTTTTGATAGCTGGCATGGACTCAGTGGGCAGAATGGCCTCCTTCTATGACATAAAGATAAAAATATGCATTAATACCATCATTGCTAAAGAAATAGAGAAAGTTAAGGACAGAAAGTTGACTACGTCAGCTAGCATTCAACACCTAAGTGAAAGATGGTCACCAGTAATCCTCACCTCCAAAGTTTGCTTCCATTGCCTTCAGTAAAGCTCACGTTTCACACAAAGCCGTTTTCACGCAAAGGGTGGTGGGTGAATGGAACAAGCTACCAGAGGAGGTAGTTGAGGCTGGGACTATACCAACATTTAAGAAACAGTGAGACAGGTAAATGGACAGGGCAGGTTTAGAGGGATACGGATCAAGTACAGACAGGTGGGACTAGTGCAGCTGGGACATTTTGGCCAGTGTGTGCAAGTTGGGCCGAAGGGCCTGTTTCCACACTGTATGACTCCGTGACCCCATGTGGGAAAACAAGAAAAACTGGCAGTCAAATCTATTGCATGCATTTAGCCCCAGCTACCAAAGATTTTTTTTGTGCCTTAGAAACATAGAACATAGAAAAATAGGTGCAGGAGTAGGCCATACGGCCCTTCGAGCCTGCACCGTCATTCAATGTAATCATGGCTGATCATCCAACTCAGTATCCCGTACCTGCCTTCTCTCCATATCCCCTGATCCCTTTAGCCACAAGTGCCACATCTAACGTCCTCTTAAATATAGCCAATGAACTGGCCTCAACTACCTTCTGTGGCAGAGAATTCCAGAGACTCACCACTCTCTGTGTAAAGAATGTTTTCCTCATCTCGGTCCTAAAGGAATTCCCCCTTATCCTTAGACTGTGACCCCTTGTTCTGGACTCCCCCAACATCGGGAACAATCTTCCAGCATCTAGCTTGTCCAACCCCTTAAGTTTGATCATTCTAGTTTGAACACATTTAATTAACTGTACCCGCTCAGCTGTGTTAATCCTTTGTTTTTAATTTATTTATTCCACTTCTGAAGGCATAGATTTAGAACGGGATTGAAATGCTGGAAGCCCCCTAAATCTCACTGAGATGTGTGTTTAGGCCAACAATTGGCAGAAAACAATCACCGGACTAACTGACATTAGATGATACAGTAAACATTCTAGATACAACCAGATGAACAGTGACAGAATTATATTGGATTAATATATGTAATCGAATTGTACACAGCTAACAAAATGGATTGACTCTCCAGTTAATTTGACCAGTGAATAAATGTAAAAATAATAATTTTGCTTCATGTTATTTTTGGATATTAATTAAGAATTCTTCTAAAACAACTAAGTGCTTTCCCATGTGTCCATCATCCAATTTTGATATTGTGTAATTGCTTCAAGATTTAAGTAAAGGTTTACCCATCACCGATCCTGCAAATCCCTCAGTCAATTATTTACATCCCTTTCTCATGTTCCAATCCCAAATTGAGAAGATAAAAGGCATGTGGGGGGTAGGTAGTGTATTGTTCTGGGATTGAACTATGAGGAAATGAGCCAGAGTGCTGCTAATTTTAGGTTCAACTCGATTCTGACTATGGGTGCTGTCTGTATGGAGTTTGTACGTTCTCCCCATGACCACGTGAGTTTTTGTCAGAGATCTCCGGTTTCCTCCCACACTCCAAAGACATACAGATGTGAAGGTTAATTGGCTTGGGTTTGTGAACTTGGTATCAATGTAAATTGTTCCTAGTGTGTTTAGGGGTTGTTGGTCAGTGCGGACCCGGTGGGCCGAAGGGCGCTGTATCTCTAAACTAAACTTAAAGGGTGAACGGACCATTGTGTCACAACCCTGGTACAGTTGGGGAACATGATGGAAACTGAAGACTATTCAGATTCATTTTCAAAACAATGACCAGACCATTCAATAAATCTGGAAGACAGAAATTGATTTAACTATAGAATGCTTAATGGATTCTTAGATTTGTTCCAAAAAAAAGAAAGCCATTCACCTTATTAAACCTATCCCTGCTTGCAGCAGTATGTCATATCTTACTTTGACCTCTTGTAATGAAGCCACAACATTGAAACTACCTGCAATTTATCACAATTATATTTTCCTCGTTATTATGGCGGGGAGAGAGGAGGCCATGGCAATGTAAAGGCATGAGTGTAACCTCTCCTTAATGCCACAAAATTGCATGCTTGAAATAATAAAAATGATTCAGGCAGAATTTTGAAGAGGAAACTAGAGTTAATGTTCCAGGTTGCTTACCATACACAAGTCCGGGTATAGAGAAAAGGAATTTATATAATGCCGAGAAATGGGGTAAGGCAAGAATGAAAGGCAAGATTAGAGCTTGAAGATTTTAGTTACAACTGGAAAAAAAACAGAAGCCAAGTCAAGAGTCAAGAGTGTTTAATTGTCCTAAGTACCAACAAGGGAACAATAAAATGCTTAGATATACAGGTTTGTAGGTTAATTGGTTTGGTATGAATGTAAATTGTCCCTAGTGTGTGCAGGATAGTGCAAGTGTGTGGGGATGGCTGGTGGGCACAGACACAGTGGGCCGAAGGGCCTGTTTCTGTGCTGTATCTCCGAACTAAACATCTAATAAACAAAAAAAATTCAATAGAATAATCACCCTGTTTAACCAATTGATAATTCATAATGGTAGACACAAAATGCTGGAGTAACTCAGCGGGTGAGGCAGCATCTATGGAGAGAAGGAATTGGCGGTGCTTCGAGTCCCTTCTTCAGAATTCACCAATTCCTTGTCCTCATAAATGCTGCCTCACCCACTGATTTACTTCAGCATTTTGTGTCTACCTTTGATTTTCCAGCATCTACAGTTCTTTCTTAAACGATAATTAATAATGGATGGCATTTAATTCCTACGTGGATGACTGACTAATCCCATGTCTTTGAGAAATGCACCAGTCAGTGGTGAAATGCTTGGAGAAGGAAAGTGTGAATGGCGTGAGTCCTGAAGATATCTGTGCTTGCGTTAAAGGAAACAATAATTTTGCTGAAATTCTGTGAGCATTCTCCCAATATCCCATTGTAATTTTGATAGAGACCAGTGGAATCCCCAAAGATAAACAATAGTTACAAATATCTGCCTATGTTATTTATCCAATGGTTTGTGATGGGAGCCTACACGGTACCCTCTCTATCTGGCATCATCCAAAATGAACTGACAGACTCAGAATTTTCAAAGGTTATTCTTTTAATCCATTGAAATAATGGTGGCGGATGAGCCACAGAAGGAGTTGCTTTCAGCTTTTTATAATAGAGTTAGGCAAATTAAAAAATGAGAGCTTCCACAAATTCACCAACAATGGTAGTTAACAATAACATTATTAGGAAGTAATGGCCCACGGTGCGAGTTCACCCTCGATTGATCCCGAGTGAAAGGAAAAATCACATTTGTGCTTGTCTACGAGATTCCAAGTTTATGTTCACGAGTTTAAACGAGTTCCCACGTGTACGCCTAGGTTTGCCGTTTACTTCTCATTTCTGCGATGTACCAAGTTCCTCTCCCGAGTTACCAAGTTCCTCTCCGGAGTTAGTCTTGAGCCGTGAATGAAGGCCTGTTTTTAGTATCAAATAGAGGAGCTGGACAGCATCTCATACAGTAAGTATATTCTGATTCAGTTTTGAAAGTTATTCAATTTCAGAACTTAAAAAAACTAGGCAGGATCTTGGCCCCGCACTCACTGCCATAATGATGACAGCTCTATCCTGCGGCTTTGAGTTAAAGATATAATTCAGCACGGCCGCATCTATTGATATGACCTACAAAGGGAAAATGCGCACCGTCCAGTGCCAGAGCGTTTCTCTCTGCTTCATACAAGTTGGAATTCCCTCAGTATGGTCACTCAACGGGAGAGGCAGCATCTCTGGAGAGAAGGAATGGGTGACGGATTGACGTTTCCAAAATTCTGCTGCGTTTTTGCGTTACTCCAGCACTATGTGTTCACTTTTTGTCAACCAGCATCTGCCCTTTCTTGTGTATGACATTATTTGTATCCATGGCAGTTGATTGTCGCTCCCTTCAGTTTCCCAGCGGGTCTTGACGGGACTGGAGTTGGGAGGGAAAGGCGGAGGGGGCGGGGTCGGGGTGACTTAGTACGGGGGACACGTATAGGAGAGGTATACTGACTGTGTGGGCAGACACTTTGGTAGTGATTGCCCACCAGTCTCAAAAGCCGCTGTGTCTCCCTGTCCCTGGGATAGCAGGGGGTGATCAAACAGCACAATACCCCCCTCCCCCTCCACGTCAACACAAAGGGCAACAATCCCAATACTTTAGCATCAGGAACAGCGGGCAGGCGACAATCACCCGCCATAACATGAGAGAGATCATGCACTATTGTCGGTCTCCTTTGCATGTCGGTATTTCTGTCTTTCTCCATCTCATTGTTGGCCTTGTCTGTCACCATCCCCAACCCCACTGCTTCCCGGCCATGTGTGTGACCCCTTCCCTCCCCTCTCCAGCTCCCCACCCATTGCATTGGGCGCGGGGGCTTTGCATCGTCTTCACGTCAGCGATGCCAGCAGGTCGGTACCAGTCGCCCCGGGGCAGGTGCTCGGGGGCTCTCTCCCAGCGTGGCCCCGGACGGGGGGGATGGGAGTCAGCAGGCACGCCGGCTCTGCCACACCACCGGCCGCCGCCAACCAAGCCACCCGTCCACGCCCACACGCTCGGTAGACCAGGAGCTGAGATGGAGAACTGTACCACCCTTGCCCCCTCCCACTGCAACTGCAAACAACCCCACTCTCCTGCTCACCTAACCCGCCCATCCCTTCTCTCTGGGTATTGAAGGCGCTTCTGGTCTGCAGTGTGTAATAGTCACCAAAGTACACTGCATCTTTAGAAAGGAAAAATACAAAATATGTCAATCCCACTGGATAGGCCTTAGACATGGTGCTGTACAACACGGAGACAGGTCCTTCTGCCCAGCTTGTTCGTGCCGTCCAAGTTGCCGTCTTGCGGTTGTCCTATTTACCTGCATGTGGCCCAAAGCCCTCTAAACCCTTCCCATCCATTTATCTGTCGTTAATAACCTCAAGAAAATCCCTGCTTCAGTTTCCTGGGTCCAACTCAGAGAGAAGTCTCCCCCCTTTCCAGGGTTAATCGCTCCACTGTTTATAATGTTCTCTGCATTATGCAGTCCTCGACAGTGAACCCCATGGGCAATCACTACCAAAGTGTCTGCTCACACAGTCAGTACACTTGTCTCCCGTACTAAGTCACCCCAGCCCCCCCCCTCCCTCCCCACTCCCCTCCTCTCCCCTCCCCTCCCCACCTCTCTACTCCTCCCCCCCCCACCTTTCCCTCCCAACTCCAGTCCCGTCCCGACCCCCTGGGAAACTGAAGGGAGCAACAATCAACTGCCACGGATACAAATAATGTCATACACAATAAAGGGCAGATGCTGGTTGACAAAAAGTGAACACACGGTGCTGGAGTAACACAAAGACAAAGCAGAAATTTGGAAACGTCATCCCATTACCCATTCCTTCTCTCCAGAGATGCTGCCTGTCCCACTGAGTTAAAGAGTGCCTACGGTAGACTCACAAATCACTACGGTAAACTTACAAGCTACAACGTGCTTATGATCGGTGGTATCTGTAAAATGTTTCAAAATTTAACTTCAAGAGTAAATGTGGCTCGTGGAAATCTTTAATCATGTATAAAGATTTACAAGAGTTAACAGGTTTTCCGGATACCTGCCCTTGGCGCCACGAGTCGCTAAGTTGCATCCACGAGTTCCGACATTCCCGCTGCGTTAATTGTACGTGATTACCACGAGTTGAATATGTTTTAAACTTGGGGTCACTCGTCGGTCGACTTGCACCATGAAACAGGGATTTAAGTTACAGAACAATGCTGGTATAGACAATTTAAAGGAAATGTAATTTCTTTATTACATTTAGAATGTAATAACGAAATGTAATAAAGATGGCCGATTAGGAAAAGGGGAGATGCAACGAGCCCTGGGTGTCATGGTACACCAGTCATTGAAAGTAGGCATGCAGGTGCAGCATGCAGTGAAGAAAGCGAATGGTGTGTCAGCATTCACAGCAAAAGGATTTGAGTATAGGAGCAGGGAGGTTCTACTGCAGTTGTACAGGGTTTTGGTGAGGCCACACCTGGAGTATTGCGTACAGTTTTGGTCTCCAAATCTGAGGAAAGACATTTTTGCCATAGAGAGAGTACAGAGAAGATTCACCAGACTGATTCCTGGGATGTCAGGACTTTCATATGAAGAAAGACTGGATAGACTCGGCTTGTACTCGCTAGAAGTTAGAAGATTGAGGGGGGATCTTATAGAAACTTACAAAATTCTTAAGGGGTTGGACAGGCTAGATGCAGGAAGATTATTCCCGATGTTGGGGAGGTCCAGAACAAGGGGTCACAGTTTAAGGATAAGGGGGAGGTCTTTTAGGACCGAGATGAGAATTTTTTTTTTCACACAGAGAGTGGTGAGTCTCTGGAATTCTCTGCAACAGAAGGTAGTTGAGGCCAGTTCATTGTTATATTTAAGAGGGAGTTAGATGTGGCCCTTGTGGCTAGAGGGATCAGGGGGTATGGAGAGAAGGCAGGTACGGGATACTGAGTCGGATGATCAGTCATGATCATATTAAATGGCGGTGCAGGCTCGAAGGGCCGAATGGCCTACTCCTGCACCTATTTTCTATGTTTCTATGTTTCTATGTTTCTAATATTAATTGTTTATATAATTAATATGGAATTAATGTAATCAATATATATATGTAAATATACATAATACATTTACAGTTTTTTATAATTTTCAAAGCAGTGAAGACAATCAACAGAGAGGAATTATCTCTGGTGAGAAAGCCCAGAACAAAGGGCTAGACTCTAACTTTAAGATTTAGCTTTGGATATTCAATTGTCAAGTCTTGAGGCACTACTTTACACCAAAGGTTGTGGAAATCAGGAATTATGGACTCGGAAAAGACTCGGAATTATAGACTCCGAACAGCTGAGCCTGCTTTGATTTATGTGAGTTAAGGAATCAGAAGGGGTTTCTGGTGTCAAGATGCTGACCTATGATTTAATTGAATAGAAACAGAAACATATAAAAAAGGTGCAGGAATACGCCATTTGGCCTTTCGAGCCAGCACCGCCATTCAATACGATCATGACTGATCATCTTAAACCATTCCTGCTTTCTCCCCATATTACATAGAAACATAGAAAATAGGTGCAGGAGTAGGCCATTCGGCCCTTCGAGCCTGCACCGCCATTCAATATGATCATGACTGATCATCCAACTCAGTATCCCGTACCTGCCTTCTCTCCATACCCCCTGATCCCTTTAGCCACAAGGGCCACATCTAACTCCCTCTTAAATATAGCCAATGAACTGGCCTCAACTACCTTCTGTGGCAGAGAATTCTATAGATTCACCACTCTCTGTGTGAAAAATGTTTTCCTCATCCTAAGGAATTCCCCCTTATCGTTAGACTGTGACCCCTTGTTCTGGACTCCCCCAACATCGGGAACAATCTTCCTGCATCTAGCCTATCCAACCCCTTAAGAATTTTGTAAGTTTCTATAAGATCCCCCCTTCAGTCTTCTAAATTCTAGCGAGTACAAGCCGAGTCTATCCAGTCTTTCCTCATATGAAAGTCCTGACATCCCAGTCCTGACACTACGAGCAAAATCTAATTCCCTCTTGAAAATATCCAGTGAATTGGCCTCCACTGCCTTTCGTAGCAGAGAATTCCAGAGACAGAATGGTGAGATAGGCCTGCAGCATCAAATGACCTTCACCCATTCCTTTCTTCCCCTCTCCCCCAATGAAGATACAATGCCAAGTGGTAGTGGGCACAATGGGAAGGATGCAGAGCGGTGCTGGGGTAAATGTGCCGGAACATGGCAACTGGAATATAATGTGAGAAAAGTGTGAGAAAAAATAGGAGGCAGACACATCTTTTAATTAGTCAGAGATTAAGTTGTGTTGGCATTCAAGGTTTATCTGAATGTCCTTGTACACCAATCATTGAGAGACCTCAAGGTGGCGCAGCGGTAGAGTTGCTTCGTCACAACGCCAGAGACCTGGGTTCGATCCTGACGAAGGGTGCTGTCTGTATGGAGTTTGTACGGTCTCCCCGTGATCTGCGTGGGTTTTCTCCTGAGATCTTCAGTTTCTTCCCACACGCCAAAGACGTACAGGTTTGTAGGTTAATTGGCTTGGTATAAATTTAAAATATGTGCAGGGGAGTGTTAATGTGCGGGGATCGCTAGTCGGCGCGGACTCGATGAACCGAAGGGCTTGTTTCGATGCTGTACCTCTAAACTGAACTAAACTAAACTATAGACAATCTGCAGCCTCAGCAGGTTATTAGAAAAGCTAACAGTTTTGCATACTTCTCCTTCTCATCTATCCATTTACCCCATCCCCACCCCCATGCCCGTACAAACATTTCTTTCCACTCCTCCCACCCTCATCACATAGTTCTTCAATCCCTCTTCCCCTCACTCATCTCCTCGATCCACTCATCTCCTACCGCTCCCTTCCCCCCCCCCCCCCCCCCCATTTTTCTCTCAGCGCACTTCATTCTCATTTCCCGCCATCCTTCCCTTTGGTTCTGCATTTCACTCCCCATCTTCCTTTCATATCCGATTCCAACATATGCATCCTTTTGCCTTCTGCTCCTCCGGTCCAGATTACCATCACCACCATTTCCATTTCCACCTGACTCATACATCAATAAACCCCTCCTCACCTGAATTCTTCTGTCACTTATCCACCTATCAGGGCGGCCAGGGTGGTGCAGCAGTAGAGTTGCTGCCTGACAGTGCTTGCTGCACCGGAGACCCGTGCTCGATCCCGACTACAGGTGCAGTCTGTACGCAGTTTGTATGTTCTCCCCGTGACCTGCGTGTGTTTTCTCCCAGATCTTCAGTTTCCTCCCACACTCCTTAGACGTACAGGTTTGTAGGTTAATTGGCTTGGTGTATGTGTAAATTGTACCTAGTGTGTGTAAGATAGTGTTAATATGCGGGGATCGCTGGTCGGTGCAGACTCTTGGGCCGAAGGGCCTGTTTCCCTGCTGCATCTCTAAACTGAACAAAACTTGCTCCCTCTTGCCCCACCCCTTCCCATCAACAGCTATCTCCTTTCCGCTCCATCAGTGTGAAGAAGAGTACTGACACAAAATGTTGTCTGTACCTTTCCCGCTGCAGATGCTGCCTAACCTACTCAGTTCCTCCAGCACTTTGTTTTTTTGCTTAAGATTTTCTTCATCCAGAGAATGGTGAATCTTTGGAATTTATTATCTATGATGGCTGTGAGTGTCTAGGCACAAAGTGCATACATAATAGAGTTCAATAGATCTTTAGTTATTAAAGCAATGAGGGGGTATGGTGTTAGTGTAGGAAGTGCACTGTTTCCTTCCATCTATATACCTCCCTCCTTCTACATTTCACTCCTTTCACTCCTTATCTGTGACCAATTAGAAACATAGAAACGTAGGTGCAGGAGTAGGCCATTCGGCCCTTCGAGCCTGCACCGCCATTCAATATGATCATGGCTGATCATCCAACTCAGTATCCCGTACCTGTCTTCTCTCCATACCCCCTGGTCCCTTTAGCCACAAGAGCCACATCCAACTCCCTCTTGAATATAGCCAAAGAACTGGCCTCAACTACCTTCTGTGGCAGAGAATTCCAGAGACCCACCACTCTCTGTGTAAAGAATGTTTTCCTCATTTCGGTCCTAAAGGAATTCCCCCTTATCATAGAAAAATAGAAACATAGAAAAATAGGTGCAGGAGTAGGCCATTCGGCCCTTCGAGCCTGCACCGCCATTCAAGGTGATCATGGCTGATCATCCAACTCAGTATCCCGTACCTGCCTTCTCTCCATACCCCCTGATCCCTTTAGCCACAAGTGCCACATCTAATGCCCTCTTAAATATAGCCAATGAACTGGCCTCAACTACCTTCTGTGGCAGAGAATTCCAGAGACTCACCACTCTCTGTGTAAAGAATGTTTTCCTCATCTCAGTTCTAAAGGAATTCCCCCTTATCTTCAGACTGTGAACCCTTGTTCTGGACCTCCCAACATCGGGAACAATCTTCCTGCATCTCGCCTGTCCAACCCCTTAAGAATTTTGTAAGTTTCTATAAGATCCCCCCTCAATCTTCTAAATTCAAGGGAGTACAAGCCGAGTCTATCCAGTCTTTCTTCATATGGAAGTCCCGACATCCCAGGAATCAGTCTGGTGAAAATTGTCTCTTTTTCATCTCTAGCCTTTGTCACTTACTCCATCCGCCCCCCAATCAGCCACCCCCTGCACATATTTTACTGTATCCGCCTATTCATTGCGAGGATTTGTCCCATTTTTATCAGCTTCCTCACCCCTTACTGCAACCAATCTGATGAAGGGTCCTGACCGAAACGTTGCCTGTCCATTGCCTCCATAGATGCTGCCTGACCTACTGAGTTACTCCAGCACTTTATGTTTTGCTCAAGATTCCAGCATCCGTGATTCAACCATGTTCTTGGTGGATGCTGAAATCGGCATCTGAGGCCCAATGGTCTACTTCTATTCCATCTGTTCTTACGCCATCCTTATCGGATGGACAATGCACAAAAAACCTTTACTTGGAAAAATTGCTGAAGTTGAAATGATTTAAAGTTGCTGGTGCAATGGCAAGGGACTCTTGATTAGTGCTTCAGTGCAGTTTTCACATTGATTGTAGACCTACTGTATATATTATTAACCATTGGTTTCACTCAACGGTATGGAAACCCTGCCAGTGGCAGCTTTAGCTGTTGTTTCTGTACTTTGTACTCTGTACTGAGTGACAGAATTAATTCACTGCTTAACGATTCTTCAGGTTTACTAAAGCTGAATAGTAATTACTCTGCACGGACGTGATCAGTCTTGTTTTAATTATGTGGGAACAAGTACTGATAAGGAACATGGAGAGGTCATTGCAGATATTGGCACTATTATGTAAACCAAGTTGTATTATACAGTCCAAGTTACTATTAAATTGCTTTCCCAATAGTTGATGTGATGTGTAACTCTAGTTGTTATGTGTGACCTTAATAAATGGTGAATTTGGAAGCACATGTGTATACTGTTGTAACAAGAAATTGATTTGCTGGTAGTGCTGAAAATTTCTTATGGATGTTTACAAGTTTCTGCACTAAACAGTACGATCTTAGTTTCAGGTTCCACTTTTAATTTTAGATTTAGAGATACAGAATAGAAACAGGCCCTTCAATCCACCGAGTCTGCAGTGATCTACAGTGATCCCTACACATTAACACTATTATTATCTGAATGGTGGCAGATTAGGAAAAGGGGAGATGCAACGAGACCTGGGTGTCATGGTACACCAGTCATTGAAAGTAGGCATGCAGGTGCAGCAGGCAGTGAAGAAAGCGAATGGTATGTTAGCATTCATAGCGAAAGGATTTGAGTATAGGAGCAGGGAGGTTCTACTGCAGTTGTACAGGGTTTTGGTGAGGCCACACCTGGAGTATTGCGTACAGTTTTGGTCTCCAAATCTGAGGAAAGACATCCTTGCCATAGAGGGGGTACAGAGAAGATTCACCAGACTGATTCCTGGGATGTCAGGACTTTCATATGAGGAAAGACTGGATAGACTCGGCTTGTACTCGCTGGAATTTAGAAGATTGAGGGGGGATCTTATAGAAACTTACAACATTCTTAAGGGGTTGGACAAGCTAGATGCTGGAAGATTGTTCCCGATGTTGGGGGAGTCCAGAACAAGGGGTCACAGTCTAAGGATAAGGGGGAATTCCTTTAGGACCGAGATGAGGAAAACATTCTTTACACAGAGAGTGGTGAGTCTCTGGAATTCTCTGCCACAGAAGGTAGTTGATGCCAGTTCATTGGCTATATTTAAGAGGGCGTTAGATGTGGCCCTTGTGGCTAAAGGGATCAGGGGGTATGGGAGAAGGCAGGTATGGGATACTGAGTTGGATGATCAGCCATGATCACATTGAATGGCGATGCAGGCTCGAAGGGCCGAATGGCCTACTCCTGCACCTATTTTTCTATGTTTCTATGTTTCTACTATCCTACACACACTAGGGACAATTTACACTTATACTAAACCAATTAATCTTCAAAGCTGTACATCTTTGGAGTGTGGGAGGAAACTGAAGATCTTGGAGAAAACACATGCAGGTCACGGGGAGACCATACAAACTCCATACAGACACCTGTAGTTGGGATCCACCCCGGGTCTCTGGCGCTGCAAGCGCTGTGCCACCGTGCCATCTTGTGTGACATTTCTGCAGATCCCTTGTGATAAAAATCATGAACATCCGCTGAAATCTTAAACTTGATGTGACGAAGATCAGTTAATTGTAAGTCGGCAGTAACCCCATAGTTTAATTTCCATTGTTATTATCAATCATCGCTAATTTTTTCCCCCATGTTATTGACTAATTGTTGTACAGCAGTATTTTTATGCTCTCAGTATTTAATTTGACACAAACAACGGCCAATTATATATAATAGTAAAGAAAACAGGTTGACAACATAATATTATTACTTATTAATATTTAATGTTTTATGTGTCATTCCTAACTATCACTGTATGTCATGTTGTCACTTGCGGGCAGAGCACCAAGGCAAATTCCTTGTATGTGAATACTTGGCCAATAAACTTTCATTCATTCTTAAGCTTAAGTACTCATGCAAAATGAGTGGAAAACTATATTTGGGTTGCCGAAAGTAAACAGACTGTCTCTATTGGTAAACAGACTGTCATGGTAACAGTAAAAGTAGTATTCAAAAATATATATATTATGCTCATATCCACTAATTAATCTATACATAACTAAAGCTCTGATCATGTGCTCATCCGGTTTGCGGGGTTTTTCTATTTACGCAAAAGCGGTACGCGATAGCGCTATAATTTTTGCCAGGTTACTTGCCGCTCTCCTGTGCTGCAAATGTATAACATTTCTTTCCGATCGGTGGTATCTTGTAAAAGTTATAGAGGTTTTAAAATCTTTAAAACCGTGCATGCGCAGATTGGTCTCCTCTCCTGTCAGGAGATTTGTCACCTCCCCTGCCAGTCACCCGGGATGGCGACGCCCAGGCCAGGACGGCGACGCCCCTTATGGCGCACCTTTGCCGTTCTGATTGGCCGCCTGGCTCCTCGGGCACAATAAAGCTGAATGAGCGGAGCGATCAGAACTAGGCCGACTGCGAGGCCCACAGCTGCAACCTTGAGATCCTGGGGAAGCGAGGAGAGTGGGGGGGATTGAGGGAGCCAGCGCTGGTGGGGCCGTGCGCTGGTGGGGCCGTGCGCTGGTGAGGACGGGGCCGGGCGCTGGTGGGGCCGGGCGCTGGTGAGGACGGGGCCGGGCGCTAGTGAGGACGGGGCTGGACGTTAGTGAGACCGGGCGCTGGCGAGACTGGGCGCAGGTAGGGCACACCCCCTCCCCTCGCCCACACACCCCCATCCCATCTCCCCTCGCACACCCACATCCCCCTCCCCTTGAACACCCCTCCAGCAGCAGGCCATGGCAGCAACAGCGGCAGGCCATGGCATCGGCAGCCCACGGCAGCGCTCCCCCCTGGCACCCGACAGTCCCCATCTGAAGCTGTCGCCATCCCCTGGCTGCAGAACGCCACCCCCCCACTGGCCCCCAACAGCCCACGCCTGAAGCCATCCCCATCCCCCAACTGCAGGGCACTTTCCACCCCCCACTGGCCCCTGACGGGCTCCGCCTGAAGACGTCCCCCTCCCCCGGCAGTGGGTGACTCCACCCCCCCACCGCCCCCTGACAACCCCATTCTAAAGCCATCCCCTTCTCCCACTACTGGATGCTCCCCCCCCCCCCAGCCCCAACTGCCCCCACTTGAAGCCGTCCCCCTCCCCCGGCTGCAGGACACTCGCCCCCCACCTCCCCCACCCCCCACCCACAGCCCCCCGACTCAAGTACAAAGAACGAAGAATAATGAGTGATCCCAATATCATGATTGAAGAGGAGCATCATGATCAGGCTCTGTTGTATATTCAAGACAAGCTTGAGAATTTCAACAAAGCAACGGAATGCTTTAATTTGCCATGACCAAGAAATGGAAGGATGCACCTTGATGATGACAATCCAGAATTGCTGCAATATTCCATCACTCACCCATAGCCCACAACAGAACTGAACACCAGCAATGTGTTGAGGAGAATGAGCCTCTGCTGAATGCCGAGCAGAGAGCAGTGTATGACCAGGTGTGCAACTGTTTGAAAAGGAAGCTTCCTTCAATGTTTTTCATTGATTCACCAGGAGGAACAGGAAAAACATTTATCACCAATTTGATCCTCTCCAAAGTTATAGGTCAAGGTGATGTGGCTATTGCTGTAGCATCATCTGGGATAGCAGCTAAATTCATGCCTGGTGGAAGAACTGCACATTCTCAATTCAAGATGCCCATCCAAGTGACCGAGGATACATTCTTCAACATTGAGAAGAACTCCAACACGGCACATTTGATGAGGCAAGTGAAACTCATTGTTTGGGATGAATGCCCAATGATTAGGAGGGAGAGCTTTGATGCGGTGGACAGAACCCTTTAAGATGTATGCGTCAACACTAAGCCTTTTGGCGGCAATCTTACCATTTGTGGCGATTTTCAACAACTCCTTCCTGTTGTGAACAGGGGAACTGATGCTAATATTGAAAATTCCTGCATCAAGAAATCCTACTTGTTAACACTTTCCACCAAGTTTCAATTGCCGACAAATATGCGATTGAGAGAGGGAGAAGGCAACTATTCTCCATTTTTGTTGAAAGTTGGAGACGATGAGATTGTAAAGAATTAAGATAATTCAATTGAAATGCCAGAAGACATGGTTCTATCAGCAAAAACACTGGAGGATTGTGTTGATTTAATCTATCCCGCATTTGACAATCCTGCAGAATTATTATCCGACAATTGTACCTTGGTTCCACACAACGATATGATGAGAAGCACCAATTCTCCATGTATCAGACACTTCCCTGCAATCATTAAGTAGTACTTTTCTTTCAATGCTGTCTCTGAAGGAACTAATGCTACTTACTTCCCAACAGAATTCCTCAATTCAGTCAACATCTCTGGATTACCACCACACAAATTGGATGAAAATTCGTTGGAGCGCAGAAGGTTAAGGGGGGACTTGATTGAGGTCTTTAAAATGATGAAAGGGATAGACGTGGATAAGCTTTTCCCATTGAGGGTAGGGGAGATTCAAACAAGAGGGCATGACATGAGAATTAAGGGACAGAAGTTTAGGGGTAACATGAGGGGGAACTTCTTTACTCAGAGAGTGGTGGCTGTGTGGAATGATCTTCCTGCAGAAGTGGTGGAGGCAGGATTGATTTTAACATTTAAAAGGAAAGTGGATAGGTATATGGACGGGAAGGGAATGGAGGGGGTATGGTCTGAGTGCAGGTAGATGGGACTAGGGGAAAATAAATGGTCGGCACGGACTGGAAGGGCCGAGAGGGCCTGTTTCCGTGCTGGAATTGTTATATGGGTATATGGTTATATGAATGCCCAATGATTAGGAGGGGAAGTTAAGTATTCAGGCTTTGTTATGACGATCTATAAAGCACAAGGACAAACAATGGAGAAAGTGTACCTCGGGAAACCGGTATTTCAGCATGGACAATTATATGTGGCTCTTAGCTGAGGAAAGGTGAAGGAAAATGTCAAAAGTTTTCCTGAAGGATAGAACATCAACCAAGAATGTTATCATTAAGCGTGTGCTTGGTTGAACAATGACTTCTGAGGTAAATTCTCAGAAGTTAAAGTTTGACCACTCAATAATGTCTCGATATTAAAACTGTGTGTCTTTTTTTTCATCCACAGCAAAGAAACATCGAGACGCAGTGAGCAGCAGAATGAAACAAGAAAGAACATAACTGAATAAATCTCATCTTTAACATTTAAATTTTTGTAATATTTTAAGAGCTATTCATATTTTAAGCTTTAAAAAATCATTTTTCCACCTGCGTGTTCTACATCACAATGGGAACCCTATGGGCGGGAGTGGCTGTGCCACTGGAGAGCCACTAACAATGGATGGGGGGGCTTGAGGCGGGATGGAGTGAGTACGTGGAGGGGGGAGGGCAAGGGGAGGAGTGGGGGCGGTGAGGAGAGGGGCGGGGATCAGGGGTGCGCCTACGCAGTTCGGGGCTACGGGTGAGTGATGGACTATTGCGTTGGAGGACCAGGCATGGGTCCCACTTAGTCTAGTTTGACAATAAAACAATTCTTGACTCTACTCCCATAGACTTTCAGTTCTCACTCATACTCACTCTATACTCATGACTGCATTGCCGGTCATAGTGCGAACTCCATCATCAAGTTCACTGGCGACCCCACTGTTGTGGGACGTATCACTGATAAAGATGAGTCAGAGTATAGAAGAGAGATCGACCATTTGACCAAATGGTGCCAGCACAATAACCTGGCTATCAATACCAGCAAAACCAAGGAACTGATTGTGGACTTTGGAAGGGGTAGGATGGGGACCCATAGTCCCATTTATATCAATGGGTCAATGGTGGACAGGGTCAAAAGCTTCAAATTCCTGGGCGTGCATATCTCTGAAGATCTCTCCTGGCCCGAGAACACTGATGCAATTATAAAGAAAGCTCATCAGCGCCTCTACTTCCTGAGAAGATTACGGAGAGTCAGTCTGTCAAGGTGGACTCTCATGAACGTCTGCAGGAGCACAGTAGAGAGCATGCTGACCGGTTGCATCATGGCTTGGTTCAGCAACTTGAGCGCCCAGGAGCGGAAAAGACTACAAAAAGTTGTCCAGTCCATCATCGGCTCTGACCTCCCCACCATCGAGGGGATCCATCGCAGTCGCTGCCTCAAAAAGGCTGCCAGCATCATCAAGGATCCACACCATTCTGGCCACTCACTCGTCTGCCCGCTGCCTTCAGGAGCCTGAAATCTGCAACATCCTGGTTCAGGAATAGCTGCTTCCCACAGCCATCAGGCTATTGAACTCAACTCAAACAAAACTCAGTTGATAACCAAGTGAACTCTTCTTCCCATTCCCATACTGATCTTTTATTTTATTTTTTTAATTTTTTAATTTTTTTTTAAGAAAAAGGAAAAAAAAAACTTAGAAACATAAAATAAACTATCCATAATACAACTTAGGAGATAGGTCCGTAGATAAGAAAACAAAACTATTCGTCTAGTCCTGGGTTCAAGCTTCCGTCAAGCCACAGCGCTGGCCCATTCTACCCCTTCAAATAATCTATGAACGGCGACCATATTCTAATAAATAATTCTGGTTTGTCAATTAAGACAAATCTAATTTTTTCCAGATTTAAGGTCCCCGCCATCTCCATAATCCACATTTTAATTGTAGGGGATGCAGGGTTTTTCCAAAATTTTAATATTAATTTTTTCCCAGTTATTATACTATAATCCAGGAAATTTCTTTGGTTTATTGTCAGTTTCAGGTATTGTTCAGATATGCCCAATATTATTAATTTAGGATCGGGATCTAGTTGAATATTAACCACTACGGAAATAGTTTTAAAAATATCCACCCAAAATGTTTTAAACCATACTCATCTTTTAGTCTTGGGCCTCCTCCATTGCCAGAGTGAGGCCACAGACAAACTGGAGGAATATTACATGTGAACAGCTTATAAATCAACATAATAAACAGTTAATTCCCCAATTCTAAGTAACAAGCCTCCTTCCCCTTCTCTCTTTCCTGTGCCCACCGGCCTGCCTTCACTCCCCCTCTCCCACCATGTTCACTTCTACCTATATCTCTTAATTTATGCTCCGTTAACAACTCTTTATATTTCAGCCCTTGTCTGTCCTTATCTGGCACCCTTTGGTCTCTTTTGTATCTCTCGCCTTTGTCTATCCATTTGCCAATAACGTCCCCCCCCCCCCCAACCCCTCACCTGCATCTGCCAATTATTTGCCAAGATTTGACCCACCCCCAGCACTTTTCCAGCTTTCCCCCAAGCTATTTCAATCAGTCTGAAGAAGGGTGCCAACCCAAAATGTCGCCTATCCATTCCCTCCACAGATCAGAATCAGAATCAGTTTCACACTTTATTTGCCAAGTATGTTTTGCAACATACGAGGAATTTCATTGGCCAGGTCAGTCGTACAATTAAAAGTAACAGATCACTTCGAGAACACATTTTAACATGAACATCCATCACAGTGACTCCTCCACATTCCACATTGTGATGGAAGGCGAAATAAATTTCAAGTCCTTCCCCTTAGTTCTTCCTCGGCCGTGGGTCTCGAGCCCCCGTTGATGGGACGATCTTAACTCCCGTAGCCGGCGGTGTTCGGGCCCTCCGCGTCGAGGCGATCCGCTCCTGCATCGGGGGGGATGTCAACTCCCCCATGCCGGGCGATTGAACCTCGCATCGGGGCTGGTCGACCCTCCCGCGTCGTTGGAGCTCCCGACTAACCTCTCCCGAGACTGCGAGCCCTTGATGTCGATTCCGCTGTGGTCGCGGTGGGAGCGATCCCAGGCAAGGAGTCAGCTCTAATGTTAAGTCCACGCCCCGTGATAGGGCTCAAAGTCAGTCCGAGGAGGCGTCCAGCTCCATCAATGGGAGGCCGCAGAGCCCGGAGAACGTGATCCGAAAATTGATCACATCTCCGGGAAGGTAAGAACCTGAACAAAAGTTTCCCCCCATCCCCTCCCCCCTCCCCCCCCACATAAAGCAAACGGAAGAACATTGAAACACAACTTTTAACAAACTAAAAAAAAGAGTGAAAAGACGAACAGACTGCCGGCAGGGCTGCCATCTCCCCGACACCCCTGGTGGAGTATGCCTGTACTGTTAGTTTAATCCAGTACCTCATGTTTTGCTCAATAACGAATGTATTCTAAACTGATCTTGCAGTCTACCACATCACACTACATGCATATACCCCCTGACCTGGATAACAGCTGGAATTGTTCATGTTTTCCCTTGCTGTGACAATCTCCAGCGTCTGTTCGAATTATGTTTACAATTGAAATTTAGCAGCTATTTAAAGTTAACCTTTATTACTCTGGTCTTCTATGCAAAATTAAGGTGAGAACCAAGCATTAAGCATTCCACATCTGACTGTGTAAAAAATACAAATATTTTTTCTAACTTCTGACACAAAGTTAGCCCTGTTAAAGTCTGGTCTCCAAATCTGAGGGAGGACATTATTGCCATAGAAGGAGTGAAGAGAAGGTTCACCAGACTGATTCCTGGGATGTCAGGACTGTCTTATGAAGAAAGACTGGATAGACTCGGTTTATACTCTCTAGACTTTAGGAGATTGAGAGGGGATCTCACAAAATTCTTAAGGGGTTGGACAGGCTAGATGCAGGAAGATTGTTCCCAATGTTGGGGAGGTCCAGGACAAGGGGTCACAGCTTAAGGATAAGGGGGAAATCCTTTAGGACCGAGATGAGAAGGACTTTTTTCACACAGAGAGTGGTGGGTCTCTGGAACTCTCTGCCACAGAGGGTAGTTGAGGCCAGTTCATTGGCTATATTTAAGAGGGAGTTAGATGTGGCCCTTGTGGCTAAGGGGATCAGAGGCTATGGAGAGAAGGCAGGTACGGGATACTGAGTTGGATGATCAGCCATGATCATATTGAATGGCGGTGCAGGCTCGAAGGGCCAAACGGCCTGCTCCTGCAACTAATTTCTATGTTTCTATGTTAACTTTGGAACAAGGAAGATTTGTTCATGATGAATTTAGGACAGGAATTTCTTTCCACTAGGCTAATTATTATCTGTTGTTCACATTAACATTTTATTGTCACATTTACCCAAATACAGTGAGATTCTTTGTTTTGCCAACATTTCAGTAAAATCTTACTATACATGAGTACAACCATACACAAGTACAACAGTTACAACTGCAGTATGACAAGAGTAGATTACACTGATGCAGCTCACAAAGAGTTGCCATGCTACAGGTACATTCTCATTATCATTATCATTCTCATTTCAAAGTTCTTAGAAATATTGAGTCGTTTCTTAGCCTTCAAGGCCTGTTGTCCTGATGGCAGCACTGGGGGCTGTTCCGACCTGCGATGCCGCCGATATCCTCCACTGTAACATGGCTGCTCTGCGCCGCTGCAAGCTGTGTCTGACCCATGCGCTGGTTTGACCTCTGTGGAGGTCTCCTGTGACTTCAGTGGGACAGGAGCAGGCAGGAACAATGGGCATGCCAGGGCAGTTGCGTTTATGGATTTTTTGGAGACGGTAAAAGCGGGCTGCGCGGGGCTGGGAATCGATACGTTTGGTGGCATTGGAAGGCAGACAGCCAGAAGTGATGAAATGAGAAACGGTCTGTCAGATTATGTCCTGGTGCTCGTCTGTGGATCATGGTCCCAAGGATAAAGGGCCTGTCCTACCAGCATGTAACTCTATGCGATGAAC
Source organism: Raja brachyura (assembly GCA_963514005.1). The sequence continues at coordinate 4,354,804 of OY740784.1, forward strand.
GCGATCAAACTAGAAGCGGGGGCCGCGCGGAGGTCGTGTGATCCATGTACAGGGCCGTTCCCACCAGCATGCGCCTGCAGCAGGGGCTGCGCGGAGGTCTGGTGAGTGGCGCAACGCGGCGCAAAGTGAGGCGAACTTGGAGTGAAGTCTAAGGTAAGTTCGCCAGGACAGAGAGGGGCACACAGAGAGGGGCACACAGAGAGGGGCACAGAGGCACACACACATAGATGGCCATGGAGCCACACACATAGAGGGTCACGGAGGTACCTACAGATAGGTTCACGGAGGCACGATGTCGGGGTGGTGTGTAACGCGTCGAGGCGACTGTGAGCTGACAAGCCGTTGCCGCGCGGAGTTTTTGAACGTAGTCAGTTTTTCGGAGCCCCGCGCGATGTCGGGACGAACTCCGCACAATTCCGCACGGCTCCGGCGATCGAAGTGGGACCGGCCCCGCGACGCCGGACGGCTCAAGCGACCACGTTAGGTTGCGCTCATCGCATGGAGTTGCATGCTGGTGGGACAGGCCCTTAAGCAGGAGCAGGTGTCAGAGAGTTGTCGCCTGGCCTCAGCGCCTCAGACTACCACGGCACCTCCCTTGTTGGCGGGTTTGATTATAATGTCAGGGGGTGAGGTTGAAGTAGGTAAGGGGTGGAAAAGTTGAGACGGTTGATGTCACGCCAACAGTTAGAATAAAGAGGTAGAAGGCCATTCTAGGGAGTTCGTGACCGGTGGAGACGGGAGAAGGGGTCATCACTGGGTGGAGAGGACTCCTTCCCAAAGTGGAGGCGATGGAAGAAAAGCTCGACGCTGTGGAGGACCCGGAACTCATTGAGGTGAGGGCGGAGGGGAACAAAGGTGAGGCCTCTTTTCAGGACAGACCATTCCGTATCAGAAAGAAGGATGTCAAGGAGGATGGTGAAGGCACGACAAGGGTGAGGGTTGTGGGCAGAGGAGGGCTGAGAATTGGACAAAGGCCGAGGCAAGATCTGGTGGGGGGATGGTGGGTGCTCAGAGAGGAGAGGGGCGTGAGGACCATAATATGGGTGGGGTGAGGTCGGGGTAACCTGGTTAAAAGAGGGTGAAGTGGAAGAGCCATCACTACTGAGGTAGGAGGGGGGGAGTAGTAGGACCTAGCCGAGTTATACCCCGTGCTGTTGGAGTTTGCATCATGGAGACTGTGGGCCCGGTGCTGAGCCAGGAATTCAGGTGAGGCGACGGCTCTGGCCGGCTAGTGGGTAATGGAGAGGCGAGGGTCGGCGGAGTTGCTGGTGGGGGCCCTTGGGGAGCTCGCTTAAAGCTGCGGGTCGGAGGAAACCTTGTCGGTGGCCACGGGGGGCGGTGGCAAAGGCTGGCGGTGAGAGTCGGCGGCAGCCTCGGCAATGGCCCAGGGAAGGCGGTGCGAGTCAGTGGTGGACCCGGGGAGGCGGTGAGAGTTTTAGGCAGCTGTAGTTCTGGTGGTCCGGGCCTGGGATCGGCAATCAGGGTTGGCGATGAGAAGATGGAAGACCAGAAGACTATGATGGTTGGCGATGAGGAAGGCGATGAGGGGTTGATGAGGCGGTGGATGTTGGTGCTAGTCCTCATGCCGGTTTTGGTTTGGAGATAGTTTACAGGTACAGTGCGGAACGAGGCCCTTCGATCCCCGCATATTAACACTATCCTTCACCCACTAGGGACAATATTTACATTTACCAAGCCAATTAACCAACAAATCTGTACATCGTGTTGGAGGAAACCGAAGATTTCGGAGAAAACGTACAATCTCGGGGAGAACTTACAAACTCCACACAGACAGCACCCATAGTCAGGTCTCCGACGCTTCATTTTGCTGTAAGGCAGCAACTCTACCGCTGCACCACCGTGACCACCCTGGTGTTGTGGCGCTCTGTCTCATCCTGAAATGTCACCCATCCCTTCGCTCCAGAGATGCTGCCTCTCCCGCTGAGTTACTCCAGTGTCTATCTATTTTGTGTCTATCTTCTAATGAGTCACTTACAGCTCTGTTGGACTTGGAAGAGTTTATTCTATCATCTCTTTATGATTAAAGAGGATGGAAACGCATTATCAGTGCAGTAGCATGAAATTCTGTGCATCCCTGAGGCGATTATGACAGTTCCATCTTTCATTCCAAAGTTCGTGAAAAAGCTTTAAAGTAATTAAAATCTGCCTTGTTCGCAGCTGCAAGATGAGTTTTCATACAATATATTTTGAAACGTGATTGTTTCCAAACCATTTCCGATCTCCAATGATTCAATGAATAGCACCAAAAACATTAAGTGCAGGCAGGAACTCCAGATGCTGGTCCAAACCAAAGATAGACACAAATAAAGTTGGAGTAACTCAGCGGGTCAGACAGTATCTGTGGCGAAAAGGAAAAGGTGACCTTTCGGGTCGAGACCCTTCCTCAAATATTGACACTTATTATTCCTAAAATATTAACACGTATTCGTGATTTTATCGCAGATAGTATTGTCCTCTGCGAAGTGTTTGGGCAAGCGATGGGCTACCATTCCAAATCCCAGAAATATTTTAATCACTCGGCGACATTTACTTCCACAGTTCTCAAATAATTAGGCACACAGTACATTCTTGTGCATTCAATTATCCATTCATTGAATAATGGGTTGATTTTGAGCTTATCATATATTTACATATGAGCTTCTGTATCCACCATTTGCTCTTATAACCGTATAATAACCATATAACAATTACAGCACGGAAACAGGCCTTCTCGGCCCTTCCAGTCCGAGCTGACCATTTATTTTCCCCTAGTCCCATCTACCTGTACTCAGACCATACCCCTCCATTCCCTTCCCGTCCATATACCTATCCACTTTACTTTTAAATGTTAAAATCGATCCTGCCTCCACCATATTTCACTGATTGCCGCAACATCATATTTCCAGGTGTCAATCCAGGCTCTAAGTTCATCTACCTTTCTTCCAATGCTCCTAGCATTAAAATATACACATTTTAGGAACCCACCATCCCTTATTCTCTGATTATTATCTTTTTCCTCTTTCTCGCCTACATTTTGGGTCCGAGTGCTTCCCTTCTCTGCCTCTTGCCCCTCACCCTGTCCCCTAGCTCCCTCTACCCGAGTCACTCCCCCCAGCCTTTCTAGTTTAAAGTCTCCTTTGCAAATCTCCCCACCAGGATATTGGTTCCCCTCTTTTTACTTTTATCTTTTTTCTGAAACCATATAAATCACTCCGAAAGTAACTGAGGCAACTGAACCATCCTACCACAACCAGAGAGCAGTGCTGAACTACTATCGACCTCATTGGTGATCCGTGGACTATCCTTGATCGGACTTTGCTGCCTCTACCTTGCACTACTGTTATCCCCTTATCATTTGTACACTGTAAATGGCTCGATTGTAATGTTGTTTTGTCTTTCTGCTGACTGGTTAGCACACAACACAGCTTTTCACTGTACCTTGGTGCACGTGACAATAAACTAAACTGAACTAAAACTAAACTAGACTAAAAGTTCTTCTTGTTATTTTCATTCTCTGGGTATTCATTTCCAGTGATTTATGATCATTTGAGAAGAACTCGTCAAGCAATTCACAAAATGGATATCACACCAAGGAGGGAAACAAAATTCATAGCCTTCCATCAACATTGCTGCAAGTCACAGTGAGAGATCATAAATTTGGTAGGTGTGAGCCACTGTAGCCAGGATTGGCAAGCAACGTTCCAAAATCAGACCACTATCAGCCAAGATGATGGGCAGGTGCGGCCACAAAAGCAAGACAACTCCAAGAGATGAAGTCTATTTTGACTCCTTTGACTCCTCCCATTTCCTCCAAATTTTGACTCCTCCCATCTCCTCCAAACCTTACCCTCAATAACTTCTCTTTTGACTCCTCCCATTTCCTCCAAATACAAGGCGTAGCTATGGGCACAAGCAAGGGCCCCAGCTACGTCCGCCTCTTTGTCGGGTACGTCGAACAATCCTTGTTCGCGGCGTACCAGGGCCCCATCCCCGACCTCTACCTCCGTTACATTGACGACTGCTTTGGTGTCACCTCCTGCACCCACACACAACTGACTGAGTTTATCTGTTTCACCACCAACTTCCGGCACTCAAATACACCTGGGCCATTTCCGACACTTCCCGATCATTCCTTGACCTCACCATCTCCATCGCAGGGGATACACTCCTGACCGACATCCATTATAAACCCACTGACTCCCACAGCTACGTGGACTACTCTTCCTCCCACCCTGCTTCCTGTAAGCAATCGATCCCCTATTCCCGATTCCTCTGTCTACGCCGCATCTGCTCCTAGGATGAGGTGTTCTTCTTTACCCACTTTTATTTTCAAAAAAAAATAAGATAATAATCATTAGAGTACAAATATTGATTTAAGTTGATGTTTATAACTCAGTTTTAAACATTGAGAATTGTTTATTGCTAATAAAAAAATTATTCAAAAAAGGATGAGGTGTTCCACACCAGGGCATCACAAATGTCCTAATTCTTCAGAGAACGGGGATCCAACCTCTCTGTCCTGGGCCTCCTTCATGGCCAGAGTGAGCAACACATCAAATTGGAGGAACAGCACCTCATATTCCTCTTGGGGAGTCTGCATCCTCTTGGCATGAACATTGAATTCTCTCAATTCTGTTGACCCTTGCTGTCTCCTCCCCTTCCCACCTCTCCCTCAGCCCTTGGACTTCTCCTTTTATCTTTCTTTCCCCCGCCTTCCCCCACCCCCTAGCAGTCTGAAGAAGGGTTTCGGCCCGAAACGTTACCTATCTACTTCGCTCCATAGATGCTGCTGCACCCGCTGAGTTTCTCCAGCATTTGTGTACCCTCCAAGAGATGAAGCCTTGCTCATTCGGGAAAGTTAGAAAGATTTGAGAAAGGCAAGCCATATGAATGATTTGGATGAGGACATACACAGCAAGATTATTATACTGGACTCGCTGAATGTCCCTCTCCAGCTATCTAGCAAGTTAAACAATTAATCCACTAAAGACCCGTAGACACGAGATGTCGTTGATGCTTTACTGTATTCAACTGTGAATCTGTAACATACAAGCAGAAAAGGAAACAGCATATTTAGTGACGTTATACACTTGGTATAGGAATATAGACTATGATGCCACCACCAAATACAGCGCTGTTATGTGAAAAACCAACCAGGGTACATGAAACATTCTTAACCTTGTTAATAATAGCAATCCTGCTCAATAACGTTCATAACATATAAAGATGCTGTTAACAAAAGGAACTACTCACAGACATTGCATCTAGAAAATTTGGTGGGTTAGGATGGCGATAGATTACACACTGAGAACACTGTCTACACCACGAGGTATCCTCTGGGCTGGACTTCCTGGTTATGATAACTTCCTGTATAACAGGAAAGGTAGCACAAGGCTATAGGAACCAGAATATCCAGCAGGTAGCATTAACGCATGTAAACAGAATGTGGTCCAGCACACTCCCCTGACCCCATGCAAATCTCCCATTTAACCCCCAGAGTCCTCGGGAGACAGGAGGAGAACCACTTCGGTGATTGGGCTGACATAGAGCTTCTGGCTTCCACCCTTGAAGATACTGACTTCCACTCTCCGAGCATTCCCACCCTGACTTGGAAATGTCTTTGAGATGATTGCCACGGGCCACTCATTTCTTGAGGGATTCAGCACAGTTAGGACCCTGATCATGTTATTTGCAAGAGGACGGATCTCACTATCTAGATCTGGCTCCACGACCTCAACGATCTCTTGAAAGCACGTGGTCTCTAGAAAAATGCTGGTCCTGCCAGCCAGGTGGTAGTGCAGTGTAGAGCTTTTGGGAAGGACCGTGATCCGGGGTCGGCTGGGATGTCATCCGTGGGAACAAACCTCCACTGATGAGATGACGAAAGCTGATGGATGCGTTGGACACGGTGCGGTGGACGTATGTGTAAAACCGCCTTGACCGGTTACAGATGTACCTCAGCACTACTTTGCTGTCCGTGTGGTAGATAATGTCGTCAAATCACAAGTCCATCTCCTTCACAAACATCTGTGCGATTTCGACAGCCAGGACCGCTGCACACAATTCCAGTCTTGGAACAGTGAGCTCTGGCTGGGTTGCCAGCAATGCTTGGCCAAAGATGAAGCCACCTCCGTTACTCCATCTTCGATGGTGACCCTCAGGTAGGCAACTGCGGCAATGGCCTTGACTAATTCGTCTGAGAACAGACAAAACTCCTTTTGTGGCATGCTCAACTTTGAGAATGTGGTGTAGGGGCGTGGAATCTGTAACTTCTGTAGATCCTGGAGCGTGTCCCTCCACTTGTGGTTGTTTTGCCAAAGTTCGCCGGAGAGAGGTGAGTCTATTGTTAGCATACTCTCGATTATTGGGCAAACGCTGCCTGGGTGACTGAAACGGCAGAGGTGCGACCCACCTACTTGAGTTATCTTGGTAACATTGGTCATCCATAATCTGGAGAAACCTCAGGTCATCAAATGATGGTGCTAGGTCATTATCATTGGTAGTATGACGGAAGACTGACTGCCCCAGGTTCTGTCCACATGTGATCTCCTGTAGAACGGCCATGGACATTAACTCTGGATCATCCTCGCAAAGAGGTGAGTAGGTGAACTTCTCTTTCACCATAACATGGCTCGTGCATGGCGTGAGGTAAGTAGGTCGACCATTTCCCAGAATGCAGGTCTTGTAGGTGTCCACTTGGGTAGGTCTATGTGCTCCACCAAGACATACGTCTACCCATCCCAGATCCAGCTTCTGGGCGAACGGGGCATTGTTGGGACCGTTAATTAGTTTCCTCACTTTATGCACTTGCAGAAGATCTGTTCCCAATTGGAGCAGTATTTTGGCGTTTGGGTCCAGTGGAGGAATCGCGTTGGCAATGCATCTGAGATGGCTGTGGTGACGCGCAGCATTGGGAGTGAGGATCTTGGCACGGTTGTTGAGCACTTGCTTGCATTCTAGGAGTGGAGGAAGAGGGACCAATGTCTTCTCATCCACAGACTCCACCATGTAACCGCAGGCGGTTCTACCTGTAGTCTGCTTGAGCCCAGCACATGTCCACAGTGTATATAGCTTAAGATTTCCTTTAATCTCAGAGATATTGAAAAACTCAGATGTTGCAAGAGAGCGGTTGCTCTGCTCATCTAAGATGGCGTACATCCTGCGTGCCTTTTGGCAGCGTCCTTCTGGATAGACTGAGATGAGACATATCTTAGCACATGCTTTCGCGCTGATCCCATCACCGCACACCTCTGTGCATCTGGTGGTGATCTCCTGGTTTACCGCTACCTCTTCCTCCCCGCCATGCTCAGATGCGGGGGAGAAGGCTTGGACTTCCAAGGGGCTGGGCCTGGATGTAGGGCAGAGAGGTGTCTGTCACTGTCGCACTCAGTACATTTCACTTCTGCTGAACAGTTCTTGGTGAAATGACTTGTGGAGAAGCAGCAGCGGAAACAAATGGAATGTTCCTTAAGGAAGTATTTGCGGTCTTCCAGGCTCTTTTCTCTGAAGGCTCTGCACTTCTTTAATGGATGAATCTTAGCATGAATGGGACACAGCTTGGATGAGTCACTGGATTTCTGCGTCTCAGGAGTTGTTGGAGATGCTTATGTCCTGTGGACGGAGACGAGAGTTTCACCATGTCTCTCTATTTTTTCCCTCTGGAAGGTTGCTGGATGAGAGAAGCAAAGATTGAAGCTGGGTTCCGTGCTGGTTTTTGCCTCCGTGCGGATAAAGTCGGCAAAAACTCTAAATGGGGGGGAAAGGGATGCGGTGGCGGTGTTTATAATCGGATCCGAAGCCGGTCCACTTTTCCTGGATGTTATGAGGAAGCTTCTCAACAATAGGTGCGACTCCCTTGGAGGTGTCAAGATAAGACAAACCAGGTAGATACCCATCGACCTTTGCTGCTTTGATTTCTGACAGAAGGTCCCCGTAGCTTGTATGGCTCTTTGATGGTGATCTTGGGAAAGTTCTCGAGCTTGGTAAAGATGGCATGCTCAATAGACTAAGGTGAACCATAAGTTTCTTCGAGCCTCTGCCAAACCATCTTCAAACCTGCTGATGGATTCCTCATGTTGACAGCCTTAATTCTTGTTGCCTGCTCTGAGGATTTTTTTCCAAGCCATTTTATCAAAAGATCTAGCTCTTCTCTGGGTGAAAGGCCCAGGCCTGCTGTGGCGTTTTGGAAGGAGGACCTCCAAGCCCAGTAATTCTCAGGCTTGTCATTAAAGGCCGTCAATCCCGTTGTAAATTTAAATAAATAAATAAATAAATAGAGTGTGTGATATTACAGATAGTGAAGATGGTTGTGAAAAATTGCCTCAGGATCTTGATTGATTGACCAGGTGGGCTGAGGATTGGTTGATGGAATTTTATACAAAGTGTGGGGTGTTGCATTTTAGGAAGTCTAACAAGGGCAGGACTTACACAGGCCTGGGGAGTGTTGTACAGCAGAGGAATCTAGGAGTGCAGGTGCATGGTTCCTTGAAGGTGGAGTAGCAGAAGGTTAGGGAGGTCAAAAAGCCTTTTGGCACATTGTACTTGATCAACCAGAGTATTGAGTATAAAAGTTGGGAGGTCATGTTGCAGTTGTATAAGACGTTGGTGAGGCCACATTTAGAATATTGTGTTTAGTTCTGGGCACCATGTTATAGGAAAGATATTGTCTAGCAGGAAAGGGTAAAGAGAAGATTTACGAGGGTGTTGCCAGGGCTAGAGGATGTGAGCTATGGGGAGAGGTTGAGTAGGCCCGGACTCTATTCCTTGGAAAGCAGGAGGATGAGGTGTATAAGATCGAGATGTATAAGATCACTAGACTAAGTGGGACCCTTTGGGTCCCACGTTCACATGGGAGGGCTGGTCTCCCGACGCAGTGCCTTTTACTTCAACCCAAAGCACCCAAGCCACCATTTGCTGTGCTCTTTACTTCAACCCAAAGCACCCAAGCCACCATTTACAGTGACTTTTACTTCAACCCAAAGCACCCAAGCCACCATTTGCACTGCCTTTTACTTCAACCCAAAGCACCCAAGCCACCATTTCCAGTGTCTTTCACTGCAACCCAAAGCACCCAAACCACCATTTGCTGGCTCTTTACTTCAAACCAACCATATTTTCATTTTTAAACCACATTAGGGGCACTGAAGGTCAGTAAAACCACACTCACAGTTTAGTAGACATGTGTTCACTGTTATTCACAGCTCAGACTGAAAGACATGACCCTCTCACTTCCCTCATCTTGCAGAGACTGACTGAGGCACACCATTTCCGAGTTTTATAGTCCCTCCCCCCCCCCCACCAGCAGAGGCAGCAGAGAGAATGTCAACATTTTTTAAAATATTAATAAGTCTTTAATGTTTCATCGATGGGAACAATCCTCCGGTCCAGCTCAGCGGAGGTGGACTCTGAGCGAGGTGGCCAAAATAGATCAGGTAGATGCACAGAGTCTCTTGCCCAGAGTAGGTGAATCGAGGACCAGAGGACATATGTTTATAGTGAAGGGGAAAAGATTGAATAGACAATAGACAACAGGCAATAGACAATAGACAATAGGTGCAGGATTAGGCCATTCGGCCCTTCGAGCCAGCATTGCTATTCAATATCATCATGGCTGATCATCCACAATTAGTACCCCATTCCTGCCTTCTCCCCATATCCCTTGACTCCATTATCTTTAGGAGCTCCATCTAACTCACCTTTAAAACTGAAATATAAAGGGTAACATTTTCACACAGAGGGTGGTGGGTGTATGGAATGAGCTGCCAGAGGAGGTAGTTGAGGCTGGGACTATTGCAATGTTTAATAAACAGTTAGACAGGTACATGGATAGGACATGTTTGGAGGAATATGGACCAAATGCAGGGACATGTTGGCCGGTGTGAGCAAGTTGGGCCGAAGGCTTGTTTCCACACTATGGCTTGCTATCACTCTATGACTCTATGACTCTAAGCGATGTCCCTCAAGAAAGATTTGGAGGCAGCAGGAGTCTCAATTAGCTCAACCTTTGTGTGCCAACACATCATTGAAGTCTGTTGAATAACCATAGCACCTATGAAAATCAACTTGTAACTGCTGTGATGAAGAAGAAGTTACACCACTGGGCTTTAAAATATAAAGATTGGACATGTGAAGACTGGAGAAAGGTGTTATTCAGTGACAAAATCCATTTCCTGGTTCAGAGCCAACATAGACAATGCGTTCAATGATCAGTCAGTGAGCTGGTGAGAAAATGTCTCATCAACCAATTTGTTAAATTACCTGAGAAGATCTTGTTTTGGAGTTGTTTCCAGAGTGTTCGTCTGCCACCAGTACCACAGTGTTTGTCTGCTGTACCCGGTTGACGGAATGATGAGATTGCCATCATTGATGAATGATGATATTGTATATCAATGTATTGCAGAAAAGGGTGATGCAGGAGATGGCAAAGACGTTTCTAAATGGATCTGGAATATGTGTGTAAGACCTTCACCTGTGCCACACATCAAAGCTAGTGAGCCGCTTAGTCCAGCAAAAGGGGATACATGTGTAGGAAGGAGCAGCGGATGCTGCTTTAAACCGAAGAAAGATACAAGTGGGAAAGGCAGCATCTTTGGGGAGAAGGAATGGGTGATGTTTCAGGTTGAGGCCCTTCCTCAGACTAGTCTGGTGAGAAGGAATGGGTGACTAGCCATACAACACAGAAACAGGCCATTCGGCCCACCAAGTCCGCGCTGACCAAAGATCCCCGCACACAAACGCTATCCTACTCACACGGGACAATTTACATTCATACCAAGCCAATTAACATACAAACCTGTACGTCTTTGGAGTGTGGGAGGAAAGCGAAGATCTCGGAGAAAACCCACGTGGTCACGGGGAGAATGTACAAACACCGCACAGATAGCACCTGTATCCGGAACAAACCCGGGTGCTGAAAATGCTGTCCGACAGCCACTCCACTGCTGTGCAACCGTGCTGCCCTAATCTGGTTGATTCTACATCAAATTGTGTTAAAGGCTTGAAAAAGAACCATAGTGAACATATAATGTACTTAAAACATAATGGTGCAGATAATTAATTAAAGATATGTCTGCAATATGTACTGTATATTGGCTTGTTGTATGCGAGTGTATGTTTGATTCACATAATTTGCTCATGAATGTACTAAATGATCACTAATCGGGAAGGGAAATGAGTTTCCATTAAATTATGTCATGGGAGAGCTGCACGCGTGGCGGGACTGCCTCAGGGAGATACGTGGGCCCGATTCACCCACGGAACAACCGCGCCGCCAATGACCGGAGTGACGATCGACAAACGAAAAGTGCTCCAGTAGGACCGAATCACCCCTCAGGCTTCCCAGGGGACTGCGGAGAAGCCGGGCGGCGAGGTCTGTCTGGGCAGCGACGATGTGAGTCTAGGCGGCAACATGGGCTTTGGAGGTAAAGTGTGGTGGTGTGGCCTCGTGGTTGATGAGCATTGGTGGGGTGGTGGATAAGGCAATGGGGATCCGGCATGGGGGGACCACCATGAGGGGCGGTGGGCGATAAGTCTCTGTTTGTTTGTTTGTTCATTTGTTCCGCTGAAGGCGATGTGCGCACGGCAGCCAAACAATAGTCGCTTTTCTTTTTCTTTATCAATTTCTCAGTCTAGCAATTGGATAAATGGGATTGTTTCCCTTGGAGCAAAGAAAGCTGAAAGAGTTGGTGGAGCAGCAAAAACTCATAATGGGCTCAGTCAAGAGTCAAGTGTCAAGAGAGTTTCGTTGTCATGTGTCCCAGATAGGACAATGGAACTCTTACTTGCTGCAGCACAATAGAATATGTAAACATAATACAAAACAGGAGATAAAAGTTCAGTGTGTCTTTAGACCATAGACCATATATATACAATAAATAAACAGATATAGGGCAATAGTAATAATGGATTGTTATTGTTCCAAGCTTATTTGATGTCTTATTTAATAGCCTGATGGCTGTGGGGAAGTAGCTGTTCCTGAACCTGGATGTTACAGTGTTCAGGCTCCTGTACCTTCTTCCCGATGGCAACGGTGAGATGAGTGTGTGCCCAAGATGGTGTGGGTCTTTGATGATGTTGGCAGCCTTTTCGAGGCAGCGACGGCGATAGATCCCTCTGATGGTGGGGAGGTCAGAGCCGGTGATGGACTGGGCAGTGGTCACAACTTTCTGCACTCTTTTCCGCTCCTGGACGTTCAAGTTGCCGTACCGGACCACGATGCAACTGGTCAGCATGCGCTCTACTGTGCATCTGCAGAAGTTCAAGAGAGTCCTCCTTGACAAACCGACTCTCCGTTATCTTCAGTTAAGTGTGAAGTTTAAATCATCTTGAATCATAACATGTAGTAGACAGACAGACAGAGCGGGCGGTGCAGGAGGTTGTTAGTTCATCACTAACCGCAATGTCACCAATCTACACCGACTATCACAATCAGTAGGCATGTTACAAAACTTACCTTGATCAGCGCTGCAGTTCTGACGATCCCCGTGTGCACGACTTTGGCGCCTTTCAGAGGGGGACGGGCTTAAAGTGCCGTTTTTCCACAGGCAAGGAAAATCGATCAATGTCGGGCGATTTCGTTGCGGAAGAAAAATCGCTCCGACATTTCATGAATGAAGGTATTTTTAAATTACTCTAAATTATTTATTAACTAGAGTAATTTAAAAATCACCTTCAAAAGCCGTGAGGGCCGACAACCGGAAGAATTTTGCGATAGGGGAGAAAAAAGGTAGTTTATTTTTATATTAAAAGTTGGTTTTTCGAGAAGCTTTAATCACATTTTCATGTTGCGAAATGGGGTCCAAAAAAATGTATGAACAAACAATATTTTTCCTCCCGACTTCACCTGAAAATGGCCATAACTTTCTTAATACTGAAGATATGAAAGTGAATTAGGTGTCAAATTAAACTTCTTTTTATGCTTTATCTGATGGGATAAATTGCAGACTTGATTTTTTAAATCTCAAAATTTTGTAACATTGCTACAATCAGGGCTCTGACCCTCTGCCCAGGGCCGGCCTTAGGAGGTGCGGGGCCCGGTTGATCCCCAGGTTCCCAGCCAAGGTCTGTAGAATCATAGAAATACAAATAAAGTCTATTATAGACTTTATATCTCTATGGTAGAATGGAAAGTAATCAAAATGTGCGCTTCAAAAGTGCCTGCGAGTTAATGGGCCAAACAGATCTAAGCTACATTTTAATATAAAATTGCCTACATGTAAGCCTACAGGTAACAAACAACATGTGTAGATCACCTCTGAAAAGTACATTGTTACAATACCACTTGTTTTAGTGACTGTGAAATGAAAAAAAAAGTAATTTAATTAACTAGATCCAGGCAAACCAATAACTATTGGCAAAAAACCAGTCCAGGCATTACATTTAGGGCTTCAGCCCCATCCTCCCCTTTGGGCTTCTACCCCATCCTAATTTAGTTGTGTGTGTGTGTTAGTTGTGTGTACGTGATGTGTGCAGGGCTGCCAACAGTGGGTGAGAGTTGAGAACAATACTGTTCCATAAAAACACTGGTTTTCTGCTTTTTTTGTTGTTGTTAGTTTTGAAAATCTTTTAATTTTTGATCACTTTCATTATTTCGATTTAAACCATTTTAAAAAGGTCAACGTTTTTCTTTTTTTTTTCAAACGTGGACGATTTTGTCAATATTTATTTATATTTCGATAATTCCTTTTGAAAAGATTATTGCATAAATGTTTAAAAATGTTGCGCTTATTGGATCCGCTGATTAGACTGAAATTTATTTTCCTTAATTTACATTGAACAATTAATTTTTTACAAAATTTCTTATTTTTGAATTTTAAAATCCCCACTGCTCTCGCCTTTCTATTTTCTTTTTCAAACGTTGCCATTATTTACTTTTCCATTTATATCCCCGCTGCAATCTATCCTCAAAGTCACAAAACTCACATGTGGCAGCCGCTCAGCAGCGGGTAAACGGATAGACGGCGACACAGAGACATGTATTTCCTCTCCTCCTCGCTCTCACTCTCTCCCTCCCCTCTCTCCCCACTCTCTCTCCCCCCACTCTCCCTCTCCCCCCCCCCCCCTCTCTCTGTGGTTGTGGTGTTTGGTGACTTTTGTAGCGGCACCATACGTGGCGAATAAAGAATAGACATCAGGTTGGTGCAAGTGGTTCTTTATTCTGTTGTCACACATATAGTGGGTGCGCTAACTATATGTAGGGTTGTTGTAGCTGAGCGAGGTTGTTCCCTCGGGCTCAGCTACCGGTAAACTCCTGGTGGGTCTCGTGGTGAGAGAGCTTATGTACCAGGACACTCCCTCTGCCCATGACGTCGTGTGCCCGCCCTCTCCTGACGAGGGTTTGAGCTTATGTGGCCTATGTTTATGCTGACGCCACAGGACCCCCCCCAGAACAGGAGGAAGGAATAGCTTGGTCAAGGGAGGCTCCTGCATGTAGGTCTGGGACACCCCGGACGTGGGTCGGGATGGAGGGCTCCACGGGCGCAGGTTGACGCTCTGCGTGGGCAATCCCGATGTACCGAGGGGTGCGAGGAGACCGATGCAGAAGCCGCCGGACAGAAGAGGTCTGGGACACCCCGGGCGTGGGTCGGGACGGTGCTCTACACGGGCGCAGTTGACGCTCTGCGTGTGAGATCCCGATGTACCGAGGGGTGCGACGAGACTGAAGAGACACGGTTGCATCTCCTTGACCAGCTAAGGGAGAGTGTCATGTGACACACGGCCCCCAAAAACGATGGGGGAAAAACCAAATACAATATACAAACTAATTTCAGTGCACACAAAACAAAATCAGTTAGAAAAAAAAAATAATAATAACAAGTGTCTATCGTGCAGCCACAACGTCCAGCTGGAAGGTGGCGCTGTGGACAGTGGTGAGGCTGCAGTGACGGCATCCGGCCGGAAGGTGGCGCTGTGGATGACGGTGAGGTTGCAGGGACAGCAGCCGAACTGACGGTGGCGCTGTTGCTGGCAGTGAAGCTGCAGGAACGGCATCCGGCCGGAAGGTGGCGCTGTGGATGACGGTGAGACTGCAGTGACAGCAGCCGAACTGACGGTGGCGCTGTTGCTGGCAGTGAAGCTGCAGGGACGGCATCCGGCCAGAAGGTGGCGCTGTAGACGGCAGCCAGGTAAGTTCGTAGTGCACTTCCGGCCGGCGGCGGCCATGTTTGTAGTCGGAAGCCGCCCGTTTCAAGATGGCGCGGCGGCCATTTTGCCGGCCGGGTGAAGAGGAATCACCTGGTGACTGGAGGCCGGCGAGGAACTGAAGGGCGGCTTCGGCGGCCGCCTCAGGTAAGCCCACTTTTTCAGGTGCAGCGGTCGGCGGGGCCAGGCGTGGTGCAGGGCCTGGAGACGTGGTGAGGCCTGGAGCCGGGTCCGGTGCTGGGCCTAGAGACGCAGTGAGGCCGGGAGCCGGGTCCGGTGCAGGGCCTGGGGACGCGGTGAGGCCTGGAGCCGGGTCCGGTGCAGGGGCTGGAGCCGCGGTGAGGCCTGGAGCGGTGCTGGGGCCTGTAGACGTGGTGAGGCCTGGCGCGGTGCTGGGCCTGGAGACCCAGTGAGGCCTGGAGCGGTGCTGGGGCCTGGAGACGTGGTGAGGCCTGGAGCGGTGCTGGGGCCTGGAGACCCAGTGAGGCCTGGAGCAGTGTCCCCGGTCAGTTGCATTCCGGTGCAAGGCCCGGAGCCGGGGTCCGTTGTCGGGAGCGGGAGAGTGGCAGGTACTCACTCTGCTCCCAGGGCCGTCGGGCGTGTGTCGGGGCTGCCGTGGGCAGGAGGCTGCAATGCTCGCAGCTCCTGCAGCAGCTGGTGGGGCAGCGGCGACATACCTCACTGCAGGGCCTGGTTGACGGCAGCGTAGTTCTGCAGGGCTGGGCAGCCGGCTGCAGACATCAGGTCTCCCGAGGCTGCGTCTTCAGGTGAGTCCAAATTTAAATTCGGACAGTCGGGGGTCACCAATGTAGCGGCACCATACGTGGCGAATAAAGAATAGACATCAGGTTGGTGCAACTGGTTCTTTATTCTGTTGTCACACATATAGTGGGTGCGCTAACTATATGTAGGGTTGTTGTAGCTGAGCGAGGTTGTTCCCCCGGGCTCAGCTACCGGTAAACTCCTGGTGGGTCTCGTGGTGAGAGAGCTTATGTACCAGGACACTCCCTCTGCCCATGACGTCGTGTGCCCGCCCTCTCCTGACGAGGGTTCGAGCTTATGTGGCCTATGTTTATGCTGACGCCACACTTTCACCATTTATTCTCCTCTCCTCACTCTCTCTCTCTCCCCCTTTCCCCCTCTTCTCCCACTCGCCCTCCTCTCCCTCTCACCCTCCCCCCCCTTCCCCCCTGTCTGTGTGGGGGGTGGTTCATGTGCGTGTGATGCCAAATGCCGCCCCCCCTCTCTCTCCCCCTCTCATCCAAATTAGATCCTAATATTTCATAAACTAATCTTCAGTAAACTTATATTTTAATAATCTAATACTTTAAACTTTAATTCCCTAATACTTTAATCAATGTTAATACACTAATACTTTAATAAACTAATACTTTAGTAAACTTTAATAAACAAATACTTTAGGAAACTTTAATAAACTAATACTTTAATAGACTTTGATCAACTAATACTAATACTAATGAACCTTTAATACTCATACTTTAATAAACTAATACTTAGTAAACTAAACTAAACTATCTCTCCCCTCTCTCTGTTTCTCTCCCCTCTCTCCTGTCTCTTCCCTCTCTCTCTCCCCTCTCTCTCTCCCTCCCCCCACTCTCTCTCCCCTCTCTATCTCCTCTCTCCCTCCTCCCACCCCCTATACTCCCCCCTCTCCCTCCTCTCCCCCCCTCTGTCTCTCTCTCCCCCCCCCTCTCTCCCCTCTCTCTCTCTGCCCCTCGAGATAGGGCGGGGATAGGGTAAAAGGAGCCAATTAATAATATTAATATTTCATTAGACTCTCTTCGCTCTACCTGCTGTACTTGTGCTTGGCTTGCTCGTATTTATGTATAGTATTACCTGATTGGACGGCATACAAACAAAACTGTACATGTGACAATAATAAGTGTCAGCACAGTAGTGCAGCTGGTAGAACCACTGGCTCACAGCGTCGGAGATTCTGGTTCGATTCTAACCACAGCCACTGTTTGTGTGGAGTTTGCATGTTTTTCCTATGACGGAAAACATCCTATGACGGATCCTTGCATGTTTTTTCTATGACGGATCCTCTCACATACCTATGGCATGCTGGCATGAAAGTCAATTGCCCTCTGTAAATGTGCTCCTAATATGCAGAACGCGAGATAACAAACTAGTGTGAGCGGGTGATCGATTGATGATTGGCATGGACACGGTGGGGGGAAGGGCCTGTTTGCATACTGTGCCTCTGAACTCTGAATGCTAAAGCTAAAGTGTGAGAATAAGTCGTGTTTAATGTCGTAACGTTGTATTCTGTCAAAAGGTGTCGACATTGTGTCCATCCAGAATGAAGAAGAGAATGCACTCGTGGGATTGAACAGTGGGAGAGGGACAATTGTTGTGAGTTAGCGCATTGTTTAGATGCCGCAGGGAATAAGTTCCAGCAACAGCCTGGGGACCATTGTCGGGGCAAGTCGAGGATCGCAGCCGGGTCTCCCTCCGTGTAGGGTGCGGGTAGATCCGGCACATGGCTGGACAGCAACCTGCTGATCGGAGCGCCTCATCTCCGTCATGTGGTCTGCCTTTTAGCAGAGTGGGGTGGTGACACTCCAAGTGCAGCTATCGGTGGAGGAAAACAGACAACCCTTGATAATCCCATCATTTTGATTCATCACAGCTCCTCCAATGTCTTAGATGACGGAGCTCCTGGAAAGGTGCGATGATTCGCAGCTGCTGGATTTGACAAATCATTACCGCCAGAGGCTAGAAGAGGCGATTCAAGAGGCGGTGGCGAATGTCGTCTTCGTTCTGGCATACGAGAGATATTTCAGTGAGCAAGAGTACAAGGTAGGCAGAGGAATGGATGAGTGGGCTACTTCAGCCAATACTCAAGTGTTTCCATGCACAAATATTGTTGGCCGAAGGGTCCATTGTTGTGCTGTACTGCTTGTAATGAGTCGAGTCGTAGGCACGTCAAGGTACAACACATGTTTATTAAAGTCCATTCACTCACAGCATTCATCTGCATGGTGTTACAGTGACTAGCAGCTACTCAGACTAATTACCAATAAACATAATATGACATAATATGACATTAGCAAAGATACTATAAACATACTATAAACATAGTAAACACAAACTGTTCTCCCGCAACGCTGATTACACTGCAAGAGGCGTAACTGAAGTCGGGTCGGGTTTACTGAAATGGCGGAAGTTACGCTCCATAGCGTACTACACATCAGTCCATTGGATTTTGCAGGAGTGGTCTATCTTGCTCCGCTCTAGTATCTTTGCTAATTACTTAAGCAGACTTCTGATAATATAAACTGCATAGTAGGCGGAGCTTCTACTAACAAGCACTACTATTGGTTAGTAAGAAGTAACCAATCTACACTTCTCTCTATAATTACAACGCAGTCACAAAGAATATCCCGTACAGTGGTGGTGAGTTTCTCAGACACGCCATTATATTCAGGATGTGGTGCAATACACAGACACAACCCAAAGCATTTCAATGATTCACATCGCTAGCAAATTTTCAAAACACTCGCTACACAATAGTTATATGCACATTTTACATTTTTGGCATCATTAATAGGTGATCAACTTCTCTTTGCAGTCTTACATCCTTGCTTTCCACCAGGTGGACAAAAATGCTGGAGAAACTCAGCGGGTGAGGCAGCATCTATGGAGGGAAGGAAATAGGCGGCATTTTGGGTCGAGACCCTTCTTCAGACTGATGTGAGGGTGGGGTGGGGGCGGGAAGAAGAAAGGACGAGGCGGAGACAGTGGGCTGAGGGAGAGCTGGGAAGGGGAGCAGAGAGCAGGGATTACCTGGAATTGGAGAAGTCAATGTTCATACCACTGGGGTGCAAACTGCCCAAGCGAAATATGAGGTGCTGCTCCTCCAATTTGCAGTGGGACTCACTCTGGCCATGGAGGAGGCCCAGGACAGAAAGGTCGGATTGGGAATGGGAGGGGAAGTTGAAATACTGAGCCACCAGGAGATGACGTTGGTTGTTGCGAACCGAGCGGAGGTGTTGGGCGAAGCGATCTCCAAGCCTACACTTGGTCTCACCGATGTAGAGCAGCTGACATCTAGAGCAGCGGATGCAATAGATGAGGTTGGAGGAGGTGCAGGTGAACCTCTGCCGCACCTGGAAAGACGATTGGGTCCTTGGATGGAGTCGAGGGGGCAGGTAAAGCGACAAGTGTAGCATTTCCTGTGGTTGCAGGTGAAAGTACCAGGAGACGGAGTGGTTTGGGTGGGAAAGGGACGAATTGACCAGGGAGTTATGGAGGGAGCGGTCTCTGCGGAAAGCCGACAGGGGAGGAGATGGAAAGATGTGGCCAGTGGTGAGATCCCATTGGAGGTGGCGAAAATGTCGGAGGATTATCTGCTGTATGTGACGGCTAGTGGGATGGAATGTGAGGACAAGGGGGACTCTGCTCTTGTTACGAGTGGGGGGAATGGGGAGTGAGAGCAGAGTTGCGGGGTATAGAAGGGACCCTGGTGAGAGCCTCATCTATAGTCGAAGAGGGGAATGCCCGTTCCCTGAAGAATGAGGACATCTTCGATGCCCTGCCCTGGAATCCACCAGTCATGTTTAATCTTCTCTGCCAAATGGATACAGTTGGCACCATCAACCCGCAGCAAGAGCGGGCGCAGCTGATGATAAAGTCACATCCGGGATCCTGCAGGTCCCGCTGCAATTCCCCCATCCCCCACTGGAGGGCAGGCAGCACCGGATATCTGGCATCAGCAGCAGCAGCAGCGCCGCGTACCCGGGTCATGTGACAGCGGGCAGGGCAGGGTCGCCTCTGACGTCGCAGCCCGGCCGGCCCGGGAAGCGTTGGGGTTTAAAGGGGAGGGCGGCCGTTTAAAGGGGAGGGCAGGGAATCGGCCAACAATATTCCGGTCCCCAGGGCGGTGACGTTCACACCCCGAGATGTTCACGGATCCAATCTCAGTCCGGGTCTGGATTCCTGCAGCGACCTCAGTTCCTTCTTCCCGGTCCCACTGAACTCATTCTCCCACAGCCTGAAACATGTCGAGGAATAAAGAGGAAATAAACAGATGAAACAACAGTGTCAATAACAGGGACTGGGGTTAATATTTCAACAACACTTACAGAACAAAATCACAGGAGAAAGAAGCCCGGGGGGATGGATGGATCCCCTGATATTTTATCACATTAAACATTAACACAAACGCTCACCAGATCTGCTTCAGTCTCGGGTGGGTCAGTATGAGGCGGCGGAGAGCGGGTACAGATCGGTCTGTGAGGGAGTTGTATGTCAGGTCCAGCTCCGTCAGTGAGGGGTTTGCACTGAGAGCGGAGACGAGATCCTCGGCTCCAGAATCTGTGAGACCGACACTCTTCAGCCTGGAGATGAGAGTGAGTGAGGGTGAGGGACACAGAGACAGGAGACGGTGCAAATCCCCAGTGTTTACCACTGACACAATTACTGATCATCCCCACCCTGCTTTCTGTAAGGACTCCATCCCCTACTCCCAATTCCTCCATCTACGCCGCATCTGCACCCAGGATGAGGTGTTCCACACTAGGGCATCGAAGATGTCCTCATTCTTCAGGGAATAGGGGTTCCCCTCTCGACTATAGATGAGGCTCTCACCAGGGTCTCTTCTATACGCCGTAACTCTGCTCTCTCTCCCCATCCCCCCACTCGTAACAAGGGCAGAGTCCCCCTTGTCCTCACCTTCCACCCTACCAGCCGTCACATACAACAAATAATCCTCCGACATTTACGCCACCTCCAATGGGATCCCACCTCTGGCGACATCTTCCCTTCTCCTCCCCTGTCTGCTTTCCGCAGAGACCGCTCCCTCCATAACTCGCTCGTCAATTCGTCCCTTGCCACCCGAACCACCCCCTCCCATGGCACTTTCCCTTGCAACCACAGGAAATGCTACACTTGTCACTTTACCTCCCCCCTTGACTCCATTCAAGGACCCAAGCAGTCTTTCCAGATGCAGCAGAGGTTCACCTGCACCTCCTCCAACCTCATCTATTGCATCCACTGCTCAAGGTGTCAGCTGCTCTACATCGGTGAGACCAAGCACAGGCTTGGAGATCGCTTCACCCAACACCTCCGCTCGGTCCGCACTAACCAACCTGATCTCCCGGTGTCTCAGCATTTCAACTCCCCCTCCCACTCCCAATCCGACCTCTCTGTCCTCGGCCTCCTCCAAGGCCAGAGTGAGTCCCACTGTAAATTGGAGGAGCAGCACCTCATATTTCGCTTGGGCAGTTTGCATCCCAACGGTATGAACATTGGCTTCTCCAATTTCAGGTAGTCCCTACTTTCTCCTCCCTTTCCCAGCTTTCCCTCAGCCCACTGTCTCCACATCTTCCTTTCTTCTTCCCGCCCCCACTCCCCACATCAGTCTGAAGAAAATCTTGACCTGAAACATCGCCTATTTCCTTTGATCCATAGATGCCGCCTCACCCGCTGAGTTTCTCCAGCATTTTTGCTAACTTTGCTTTTCCAGCATCTGCAGGTTCAAACACCCCAGTGAGTGTAAACACAATCTCTCACAGTCTGGGACTTACCCCAGTATCTGTATTTTACAGTGCGGGTTCCTCAGAGCCGCAGACACCGGTTTCACTCCGGAATCTCCCAGTTTGTTGCATCCCAGTTTAAACACAAACAGACAGAGTAAGAAACAAACTGATACAAACCCCGGCGAGGCTGAGATAGACAACTTCTCCCAAACGGATATTTATGGAAACACCTCAGCACATTATTGAACAAATCTCTGTGGTTGTGGTGTTTGGTGACTTTCACCATTTATTCTCATTCCCCAACCGACGACCGGGAAATATTCCCCGTGCAGAGAACGGCGGCAGGGCAGGCAACATGCACGACCCGGGGGAAGGGGTCGACCACCGGTGACCCGGGGGAGGGAGGAGGGGAGGGGGGATTGGGGACGACCACCGTTGACCCGGGGGAGGGAGGGTAAAACAGGAGGGGTGCCCCTCCCCCCCCCCCCCCCCCCGTGCACAGTGATGGCTGCTCGGCCCCATAGAAGGGGTGTTGGATGGAATAACAAAATAGTGGAGCAATCTTACAGTTCAGTGTCGGCGACAAATGGACAGTTACCTCAATTCCTGACATTTGTGCAGAACCGATCCCAGCCGCTGGAGACCTTCACACTGAATGCGGCAGCTCTCCAGATCGAGGCGTTTGATTGTATCACAGGGCCTGATGACATGAGACAGGACCACACAGTCAATCGGGGTCAGTCCCAGTTTACCAAATGAAAGTGTTTCCACAGATCCCAGTGTCTGCTGAGCCAGTGCAGGATTCTGAGACTCAAACAGGTAGTGCAGCGTGTTCAGGAGGCTCCGTTTACCAGCTTCACTCTTTGTGTTTCCAGCCCGGCGTTTAACCTCCACCTTCACCCAGTCAATCACTCGGCAGATTGTTTGATGAGGGAATTGACCCAGAAACTCCTCCAGGATCCAAGCTGCCCGTGGGGAGGAGAGACCAGCGACAAAACGGAGAAATACTTCAAATCGCCCATCTGAATTGCCGTGGGCTTCAATGAGGAGTGTCGTGATATCCCCGCAATCTGGAGTCAGGAATTGTGCGAGTGCGGCTACAAACTCTTGGATGGTGAGGTGCGGGAAGGTGTACACCACGCTCCGGGCTGAATCGTCTCTCTCCAAAAGTTCCATCAGGAACCCGGACAGGAACTGGGTAGGCTGCAGGATGTATTTGATCAAATCTCCATCTGTGAACACAATGTTCTTCTCGGACACTCCAGTGAAGGCCATCTGACCAAGCCTCAGTAACACCTCACGGAGGCTCTCAATCTCACGGCTGTGGTTTTTCAGGATGTTGTAAATAAAGTAGCAATATAGTTGGGTGATGGTCTTGGGAACTCGCTGCGGGTCCCGGTGTGTTTGTGTGAAGAAGGGGCCCAGCGTCAGGCCGAGGATCCAGCAGTAGGAGGGGTTGTAGCTCATGGTGTACAGGATCTCGTTCTCCTTTACGTGTTTGAAAACAGCTGCTGCCACCGTCTGATCTGCAAAATACCTGGTGAAATATTCCTTCCGTTCCTCACCAACAAATCCCAGGATTTCAGCCCGGACACTGATCTCTGCCTTTTCCAGTAAATGTAACGCAGTGGGGCGGGTGGTCACTAGCACTGAACACCCTGGGAGCAGCTTGTGCTGGATTAAACTGTACACAATGTCGGACACTTCACACCTGGATTCAGGATCTGGACACTGATGCTGAGGTTCTGTGTCTCTCCGACTGTCAGAAAAATCGATTCCGCACTTGAATTCATCCAGACTGTCGAATATAAACAGCAATCCCTCTGGGTTCTTCCAGACCTCTCGCAGCATATTCCCAAAGTAAGGATACTGATCCAGAATCAGTTCCCTCAGGGTTACTCTGCAGTTAATCGTGTTCAAATCCCGGAATTTGAAACTGAAGACAAACTGGAATTGTTGGAATATTTTCCCCGTGGCCCAGTCATGAACAATCTTTTGCACCATTGTTGTTTTTCCGATCCCCGCGACTCCGGCCACGGCAGATGAACTCCCAGATTTGGATTTGCTCGCCGAAATGTTCTGGAATAACTGATCAGTTCGGATTTTTTCAAACTCTCCCCCGAGATGTTCCTCTCTCCACTCTTCATGGTCCCGGCCTCTTGCCAACAGCTCATGTTCCACCAGTGTCCGATCTCGAACAGTGGAGATGATTGTGAGCTCAGCGTATCGATCAAGCAGCTGGAAAACCTTAACCTTCTCGCTCATCAGGATGGTGTTCTCGCTCAGTGTTTCAGTCTGTGCTCGCAGAGTCTCCATGTGCTTCTGCTGAACATCTTTTATCAGGTGAGATAAACAAGAGGTCCTGAAATTAGATTCATCACGCAAAGAAAAACACATTCACAGTATCCTAATAGAGTCATGGTCTGATACAGTGTGGGAACAGGCCCTTTTGCCCAACTCACCCACACCGGCCAACAATGTCCCAGCTACCCTAGTCCCACTTGCCTGCGTTTGGTTCATATCCCTTCAAACCTGTCCTATCCATGCACCTACCTTAACTGTTTCTTATACGATGGGTTAGTCCCAGCCTCAACTACCTCCTCTCGCAGCCTACTTCATACATCCACCACCCTTTGTGTGAAAAAGCTACTCCTCGGATTCCTATTAAATCTTTTCCTCTTCACATTGAACCCATGTCCTCTGGTTCTCGATTCCCCTACTCTGGGCAAGAGACTCTGCGCATCTAACCGATCTATTCCTCTCATTCCTATTCACTTCCCCTTTAACTCCATCATTATACTCCCAATTTGTCACCCCATTTCATTGCACCCCATTAAACCCTTCACGCTATGATTTACCCAGCCTATATTGGGAAAGTTAAACGCTCCTAATACAACAACCTTATTTGACCTGCAGCTATCTGCAATCTCCTTACACATTTGTTCTTCTAATTCCCGTTGACTCTTTGGGGGTCTGTAGTACACCCCCAACAAGGTGATCATCCTTTTCTTGTTCCTCAGCTCTACCCATATAGCCTCACTGGACAAAACCCTCCTCCTCTTTTTCCCTCACCCCCGTCTCTCCTGAAGCTCCTGTACCCCGGAACATTGACCAGGTTTCACTCATGGCTATAATATCCCAGTGGCTCGTACCGATCCACACCCCAAGCTTATCCGCCTTACTCGTCAGGCCCTTGCATTAAAATAGGTGCAGTTTAAAGCAACCCTCCTTCCTCGCTCTCTGCCTTTCACCGACCTATTCTGTCCACTAACCTCTCCCACACCACCCTCCATACCAAATTCTAGCCTCTCACGCGCCTCTGTCCTGTATGAGATCCCACCCCCTGCCACCCCCTAGTTTAAACCGTCTCGAGTAGCATTAGCAAATCTGCCCACTAGAATGTTGGTCCACTCCAGTTAAGGTGTAGCCCGTCCCTTTTGTACAGGTCACCCCTGCGATGCGATGTGGCAATTCATGGTGAATTGCTCGGTTGGATTCAGAACTGATAGTGTGTAGATGGATGACTGTAGTTATTCTGGCTCGACGTCTGTGACTGATGGAGTCCGTAGTGGTCTGTGCTCAGAACTGTACTGTTTATGACATATATATATATGTTCATGGTACACCAGTCATTGAAAGTAGGCATGCAGGTGCAGCGGGCAGTGAAGAAAGCAAATGGTATGTTAGCATTCATAGTGAAGGGATTTGAGTATAGGAGCAGGGAGGTTCTACTGCAGATGTACAGGGTTTTGGTGAGGCCACACCTGGAGTATTGCATACAGTTTTGGTCTCCAAATCTGAGGAAAGACATTCTTGCCATAGAGGGAGTACAGAGAAGATTCACCAGACTGATTCCTGGGATGTCAGGACTTTCATATGAGGAAAGACTGGATAGACTCAGCTTGTACTCGCTGGAATTTAGAAGATTGCGGGGGGATCTTATAGAAACTTACAACATTCTTAAGGGGTTGGACAAGCTAGATTCTGGAAGATTGTTCCCGATGTTGGGGGAGTCCAGAACAAGGGGTCACAGTCTAAGGATAAGGGGGAATTCCTTTAGGACCGAGATGAGGAAAACATTCTTTACACAGAGAGTGATGGGTCTCTGGAATTCTCTGCCACAGAAGGTAGTTGAGGTCAGTTCATTGGCTATATTTAAGAGGGTGTTAGATGTGGCCCTTGCAGCTAAAGGGATCAGGGGGTATGGAGAGTAGGCAGGTACGGGATACTGAGTTGGATGATCAGCCATGATCACATTGAATGGTGGTGCAGGCTCGAAGGGCCGAATGGCCTCCTCCTGCACCTATTTTTCTATGTTTCTATATGAAAATGACTTGGACGTAACTATAGATGGGTCGGTTGCTAAATTTTCAGACACAACGGAAATTGGTGGAGTTGCGGAGAGTCAAAGTTTTTAAGCAGGATTTAGATGAGCTACTAAAATAGTCCGAGAAATAGCAGATGGAATTAAATACAAAGGGCAAGTGTCATTTATTGCATTGAGATATTGAAAGGGAAACAGAAATGGCAATGCCCTCAACAGCATTGATGTGCAGAGGGACGGTCGGGGAGCAAAGCCATAACCACTGAAAGTGCCGACAGTAGATAGAGTGGTAAAGGAAAAATATGGCATGCGTTCCCCTCCGGGGCATTCAGTGTGCGAATCACAAGTTCATGCTGCAGCTTCACAGGACAAAAGGGAATGTACCAGAGTAACTCCGGGCAAGGCTGCAAAGCTGGAGAACATGGATAGGAGACATGTCATGTTAGGAACCTTCTGCAGACGGATTCGCTGGCCAGCACTCGGCTTGACATGCTATGAAATTGAATTCACTGGCCTGAGACATGTCATGTCAGGAAGCTCCTGCAGACTGTTTATAGTGGAGGTGGGTGAGGAAAGTTGGGAGACCATCTGCCTCACAGTGCCAGAGACCCGGGTTCAATCCTAACCTCGGCTGCTGCCTGTGTGGAGTTTGGATCTTCTCCCTGTAACCACGAGGGTTATTTCCCAATCGTTTACATTCCTCCCACGTCGCAAAGACGTTGACGAATTGGACCTCTGCAAATTGTCCCTAGTCTGGAAGGAGTGGATATAAAGATGGGATAAATAGGAACAGCCGATCGATGGACAGCGTATACGCGGTTGGCCAAAACATGCAATTGAATACCTTTCAGATGAGCAGGTAGTTCCAAGGAAGCCTTCATGGCTTTGAACGATTCAATCAGATCAGAACCTGATGGAATAATTTCATGGAATGAGTCTCAGTTGCATTTTGACAATAGATAATAGACAATCAACAGGTTCGCAAGCCAAAAGGAAAAAAAATCATTGTCGCTGTACAGTGTAACTCAGAAGAGATGGAGCTGTGTCTGAGTGCAGGATCTATTAACAACTATTTATTGGTTGGGGAACAATTCCATTGTGATGAAGTTTCACGTCGAGAATGGTCACCATGGTGAAAACCGCAAAATAAAAGCAGTGCAACAACGCGCAGGTTTTGAGTCGACAAAGTGATTTACGTGGGTCACGTATTCACCAACACCAGCCTCAGGCCAGACCCTTCTAAAACCATTGCCATCAATCGGACTACCAAAGAATTCACCCAATGAAACTATCATGAAACAAACTCCAAGTTATGCCCATTTGGTGGGGGGTGGGGAGGGGGGGGGGGGGGGGGGAGGTTCAACCGGTTGGTAAAGTCGCACTACAATGCCATCTAGCATCCCAAGTTTACAATTAGATTTTTTCATTGTTAGAGATGAAGTGCCCCTCCTTCTGGTGATATGGGCCTAGTCACTTTCGGCAAAACTGTGTACCAACTATCCAACTCTCAAAGTCCCACCCAACAGCTACTCGCACAATACAAAGACCTTTTTGACAGTCCCGTTGTACTTCCCCTTATCCCAACTTGAGGAAAAGGACAAATTCCGTACAGAGAAATGAATGTCCTGTACCTTCTTCCCCCATTGCTTTCAGCAACTCCTCCAGTTTGGGGAGCAGGTGGTGCATTTTCACGAAGCATTTCCATATCAGTTTATGGACTCGCGGCTCTTTCTCAGTCACCAGGTTGAGGAGAAGTGTGGAACCGGCCGCACGGCTTCCTCTCTTCGTGCGTTTGACAACTTGCTGTGAAGAGCCGTAGAGACAAGTGATTATAGAGCTGTACTGCACGGAAACGGAACCCTTGGTGATGGATTTACTGGAGTCACAGTGCCTTACGTGGTAGAGTGATAGAGCAATATAGAAACATAGAAACATAGAAATTAGGTGCAGGAATAGGCCATTCGGCCCTTCGAGCCTGCACCACCATTCAATATGATCATGGCTGATTATCCAACTCAGTATCCCGTACCTGCCTTCTCTCCATACCCTCTAATCCCCTTAGCCACAAGGGCCACATCTAACTCCCTCTTAAATATATCCAATGAACTGGCCTCAACTACCCTCTGTGGCAGAGAGTTCCAGAGACCCACCACTCTCTGTGTGAAAAAATTCCTTCTCATCTCGGTCCTAAAGGATTTCCCCCTTATCCTTAAGCTGTGACCCCTTGTCCTGGACCTCCCCAACATCGGGAACAATCTTCCTGCATCTAGCCTGTCCAACCCCTTAAGAATCTTTCTTTGGGGTCCACAGGGAGGCAGGCCATTCAGCCCACATTGTCCATGCCAACCAGGTTGCAATTGTAAGCTAGGGCCACTTGCCTGCATTTGGCCCATAGCCCTGTAAGCCCCTCCTACCACTCATCTGTCTGAATGTACTTTGAAATCCCTAATGTTATCCGCTTTTCCAGCTTCCTCTGGGATTGTGTTCCAGATATGGACTGCTCTCCAAGTAAACCTGTTGTCCCCAGATCCCACCTACATTTCTCCCATCTCCCCTCAAGCCTGCACCCTCCAGTTTGTGGATCTTTTATCCTGGAAAACAAGACTGTGTTCCCTTTATCGCAGCATCTCTTTGTCTTGCACACCTCAGTAAAGTCAGCCCTCATTCTCTTGCACACCAAATACAAAATATCCCAGCCTACCTCACCTCCCCATATAACTCAAGAAGTAGCCCCTGGGCATCCTGGTTAATCTAGCCTGTATCATTTCCAACTGAACGACAAGATTAATAAGGAAGATATTGTGAAGGAGCGGGACAGAGTCACGTCAAATAAGAAAGCGAGGAATTGCTCAGGGATGGACCTCCCGGACATATGGAGCAGTGAATGCAGTGGCCGGCTGGGTCTTTGTAACTGAGAGCATTAGAGTCCCATACTGGAGTTGGGAATTAGGGATTGTCGACAATCCCCTGGAGTATCAGTGGGATCAAATTCCTCTGCCTTTCACTATTCAAAATGACCTCTCAAGCCACTCGTAGCAAAAACAGGAAGGCAGATTACTATCTAAATGGTGTCATGTTGGGAAAAGGGGAAGTACAATGGGATCTGGGGGTCCTTGTTCATCAGTCAATGAAAGTAAACATGCAGGTACAGCAGGCAGTGAAGAAAGCGAATGGCATGTTGACCTTCATAACCAGAGGAGTTGAGTATAGGAGCAAAGAGGTCCTTCTGCAGTTGTACAGGGCCCTGGTGAGACCACACCTGGAATATTGTGTGCAGGTTTGGTCTCCTAATTTGAGGAAGGACATTCTTGCTATTGAGGGAATGCAGCGTAGGTTTTCAAGGTTCATTGCCGGGATGGCGGGACTGTCATATGCTGAGAGAATGGATCGGCTGGGCTTGTACACTCTGGAATTTAGAAGGATGAAAGGATATCTTTTTGAAATATATTATTAAGGGTTTGGACACACTGGAGGCAGGAAACATGTTTCTGATGTTGGAAGAGTCCATAACCAGGGGCCACAGTTTAAAAATAAGGGTGAGCCATTTAGAACGGAGACGAGGAAACACTTTTTCACACAGAGAGTTGTGAGTCTGTGGAATTCTCTGCCTCAGAGGGCGGTGGAGGCTGGTTTTCTGGATGCTTTCAAGAGAGAGTTAGTTAGGGCTCTTAAAGATAGCAGAGTTAGGGGATATGGAGAGAAGGCAGGAACGGGGTACTGATTGTGGATGATCAGCCATGATCACATTGAACATTGAAATCCACAGATAACCATTGTGTCACGATCGGTTTGAAATGCTGCAGGCGATGTGAATCATTGAAACGCTTTGGGTTCTCTCGCGGTGTTTCCCACCACATCCTGAATATAATGACGTGTTTGACCAACTCACCACCGCTGTACGGGATACTCTTTGTGACTGCGCCGTACTGAGTTGTAATTACAGAGAACAGTACAGCACAAGAATGGACCCTTCGGCCCTCAATATTTGTGCATGAAAACATTTGAGTATTGGCTGAAGTAATCCACCCATCCATTCCTCTGCCTACCTTGTACTCTTGCTCACTGAAATATCTCTCGTATGCCAGAACAAAGACGACATTCTCCACCGCCTCTTGAATCGCCTCTTCCAACCTCTGGCGGTAATGATTTGTCAAATCCAGCAGCTGCGAATCATCACACCTTTCCAGAAGCTCCGTCATCAAAGACATTGGAGAAGCTGTGATGAATCAAAATAATGGAATTATCAAGGGTTGTCTGTTTTCCTCCACTGATAGCTGCACTTGGAGTGTCACCACACACTGTTGAATAAGGCAAGACAGAACTACAAACCAACTGACTCCCACAGCTACCTGGACTACTCTTCCTCCCACCCTGCTTCCTGTAAGGACTCCATCCCCTATTCCCAATTCCTCCGTCTACGCCGCATCTGCTCCCAGGATGACGTGTTCCACACCAGGTCATCGCAAATGTCCTCGTTCTTCAGAGAACGGGGTTTCCCCTCCCCCACTATAGATGAGGCTCGCACCAGGGTCTCCTCCATACCCCGCAACACTGCCCTCTCTCCCCATTCCCCCACTCACAACAAGGGCCGAGTCCCCCTGGTCCTCACCTTTCACCCCACCAGCCAGCGCATACAACAGATAGTCCTCCGCCAGTTTTGTCACCTCCAACGTGACCCCTCCACTCGCCACATCTTCCCATCTCCCCCCCTGTCTGCCTTCCGCAAAGACCGCTCCCTCCGCAACTCCCTCGTCAATTCTTCCCTTCCCTCCCGCTCCACTCCTTCCCCGGGCACTTTCCCTTGCAACCGCAAGAGATGCTACACTTGTCCCTTCACCTCCCCCATCCACTCCTTTCAGGGACCCAAGCAGTCATTCCAAGTCCGACAGAGGTTCACCTGCACCTCCTCCAACCTCATCTACTGCATCCGTTGCTCCAGATGCCAGCTGATCTACATCGGTGAGACGAAGCGGAGGCTGGGCGATCGTTTCGCTGAACACCTCCGCTCGGTCCGCAATAACCAACCCGACCTCCCGGTGGCTCAGCACTTCAACTCCCCCTCCCCCTCTCACTCCGTATCCGACCTCTCGGTCCTGGGCCTCCTCCACGGCCAGAGTGATCAACACCGCAAGTTGGAGGAACAGCACCTCATATTCCGCTTGGGGAGTCTGCATCCTCTGGCTTAAACATTGAATTTTCTCAATTCTGTTAATCCAGACTGCCTCCTCCCCTTCCCACCTCTCCCTCAGCCCTCGGGCCCTGGCATTCCTTCTCCATCTTCCCCCCCCCCCCCAGTCGCACTAGCTTCTCATTTTCACACCACAAACAGCTTACAATGGCCTGCTTCCTTTATCACCAATACTTTTTTGCATATCTTTCACTCATTGTTCCTTATCTCTCCACATCACTGTTTATATCTCTCGTTTCCCTGATCCCTGACCAGTCTGAAGAAGGGTCTCGACCCGAAACGTCGCCTATCTCCTTCGCTCCTTAGATGCTGCTGCACCCGCTGAGTTTCTCCAGCTTTTTGTGTAACCCTCGATTCTCCAGCATCTGCAGTTCCTTCTTTAACACAGAGCCTTTACCACCTCAGACAGCTGAGGAAATTCAGTGTCTCTCTGAGGATCCTTCAGTGATGCTACTCTGGGGCTGTAGAAAGCATCTTGTCCGGCAACATCATGATCTGGTTTGGGAACAGCTCTGCCCAGGACAGGAAGGCTCTGCAGAGAGCAGTGCGTTCGGCCGGACACACTATGGGAACTACACTCACCCCCCTGCAGGACCTATACACCAGGAGGCGCAGATCCAGAGCCAGCAACATTATGAGGGACCCCTTCCCCCCCCCAGCAACGGATTGTTCCAGCTGCTACGGTCAGGCAAACACCTCCGCTGTCGCGCTGTGAAAACAGAGAGGATGAGACGGAGTTTCTTCCCACAGGCCGTCAGGACTGTAAACTCTTATCTCACCAGGGATTAATTTACTGTTGTGTTGTGTCTCTTGTAAAAAAATATTTTCTAACATGTAAATACTGATTCTGTTCCATTCTGTTCTGTTGTTTTTGCACAATCCGCAGGCATTGCCAATTTCATTTCACTGCACATCTTGTATGTGTATGTGACAAATAAAGTTGGCTTAACTTGACTTGTTTGATCAAAACGGACAACATCAGCACATGGTGGCAATAACCACGTCCCCACAGCAATTGCAACTGCTCCAGAGAGGAGTCACGACATACCCGTTGCTTCCGCTCAGTTCCTGTAGTCGGTTCATTTATTACAATTGGTACAGCTTCGGAGTGAGAGTAATTGTAACTGATTCAGGTCGTCACCCTGCATCCCAATTCCTCACCAGTCCTTATTTTATTCAGCACCTGATATCGGAAGTTATTCGGAGATCATCAAGAGTCAAGTCAAGAGAGTTTATTGTCATGTGTCCCAGATAGGACAATGAAATTCTTGCTTGCTGCAGCACAACAGAATATTGTAGTCATAAATACAGAACAGATCAATGTGTCCATATGCACATATATATATATACACACACATAAATAGTAAGATTAAATGAGAACTTACCAGTTTGAAGTTTGATCTTTATTTTGTGAGGAGTTACAATGAGGGATTACGTGAAGACCCCGCCAGCACGCATGCGCGACATTCTTCAAAGCAGTGGTGTGAAATCACAGATACCAGAGTAGACTAATATAGTAAGATAAGGGAGAACTTTCATACCAGTTGAACTTTATAATAGAGGGTTTTGGGAGCGGAGGGCACGTAATCCCTCATCGTAACTCCTCATAAAATGAAGATCAAACTTCAAACTGGTAAGTTCTCATTTAATCTTACTGTTTTACTTCGGAGTCACGTGAGTGACTACGTGAAGATTTCAAAGCTCTATGATTTCATGCCCTGGTACGAGTCCATGCTCACACACTGCCATGCTAGGAAAAGGAGGATGAACGTATTTCAGACATGACACTGTGCTGAAAAACAAAGAAGGTATTTATTCATACCAAAATAATATATCCCCACATTGGGTAAGTTATTTTACAGAACTCAATATTTTCCCTGCAAACGTGTCAGGAGCAGCCACGGGTTTATTATTAAAGCATTGAAAAGTCTGTTCATTGCTCCAACCCGCTGTGGCCAGGATGTGGTCCATAGGAACTTCCATCATCCCAGCCGCCGATGTAGATGCAGCCCTGGTGGAGTAAGATTTGAAAACATTAGTATCCACCCCGGCTGCATCTAATACCACCCTTAACCATCTGGATATGGTTTGCACCGTAACTTTGTGGTGAGGGCATTTATGGCTTATGAGTAGAGCTCTCTCCGTGCCCCTTAGAGTCTTAGTGAATTCTATATATTGTAAAATATGTGTCACAATGCAGAATCGACTATCTGCAGGATAGGCCAAAAATTCTAATTTTTGGCCAGATGAACCGGGTCGGTCTTGTTTAAGTAACCCCTGTATAAGAAAGGTTATCTTGCCATTTGTGATATACATTGCGTCCATATTTAATTTGTGTAAGGACTGGACCCTTTGTGCTGATACAAGTTCCATTATCATAACCATCTTATATGTGAGTTTGTCCAAGGTGAGCCCCATTATGGGTGTCCATCCTCGTAACATAGCTAAAACTATGCTTATGTCCCACGTATGGGTGTATCTGGGCCTGGGGGGATTAGAGTTAAATATACCCCTCATTCGTTTAGATACTAGTGGGTGTGATCCTATAGCCAGGTGATCACTCCCTCTGCCCAGATAATTAGATAGGGCACTCCTTGCACAATTAATGGCACTGGAACTCAATCCTTCATCGAAATGAAGGGTGGCCAGAAACTGTGGCTGTGGGGAGGCAGCTGTTCCTGAACCTGGATGTTACAGATTTCATGCTCCTGCACCTACTACTTGAAGGCAGCAGAGAGAAGAGTGTGTGGACAGGATGGTGTGGGTCCTTGATGATGCTGGCAATTTTTTTACTGGCAGCGACTGCGATAGATCCCCTCGATGGTGGGGAGGTCGGAGCCGATGAAGGACTGGGCAGTGGTCACAACTTTTTGCAGCCTTTTCCGCTCCTGGCCCTCATCACCCTCAAAGCCCTGTGTCATTACACCACCACCCCCCCAATTCCACTCAGCATGACCCCATAGTCTATCCGAACTATGCCTCTCATAACTATGTATTTGATTATTCTGGTTGCAAATCTCTAGATTGTTACGTTTGCCCGTGCAAGACACAATTGACCACA
Source organism: Raja brachyura (assembly GCA_963514005.1). The sequence continues at coordinate 4,389,018 of OY740784.1, forward strand.
ATAATTCCCACATAGTAAATGTGACAATAAATTGTTACATATGAGCCCTAATGAACAGTTCCATAAAACTGTGAAGTGACCGTTTTATCCGAAAACCACTGGTTAAAATTTTTCTACTGCCCTACCTTGCAAGGTCTGCTGATTCCGGTACCATCCACTCAGCTTCATGGGCTCTGACGGTAAATTAATAAACGCTGGGCAAAGTTCAACTCTGTCTGATAATGTTCAACTGAGTCCACAGTTTGATCAGATTATGCCTCCACACCCTGTTTCCAAGACACGGGATTGTTCCCAATCACGCAGTGGTCCGTGCGGTTCAGATTGATGAAACAATTTGCCCGTTTTCTAAACTTGCCTGGTTACAGTGCTTATTTATCCTCCAGTCCTTCCCTCTCTGCCTCACAAGAAATGCCATGAGCTGTGGCCACATGTGATATCCCGCCTCAGCTTGGTGATACTTTGTTCATCAAACAACCTGTTATTCACAGGATAAAAACCTCCAGAGAGACTCTCAGATCTCTATGAGGTCACCGGCCTCCAGGAACAAGGTTGGCGCAGAGGTGCCCGCGGGCCCACTCTCCGGTGAACGCTGAATATCTGGAAACACTCTTTCCTCTTGCACACTGTCTGTTACTTTCAGCAGATCATGGCGGTACACGTTCAGATTGTAGCTGCACCAATCCTAGCGTCAAGGCATTTTGAAATTAAATCTGATTCCAGTGTCCATCCTCGGTTACTACAGTTTTGGACATTGTGCAGCAGGACCCTAACTATAGCCTCCTGGAGATAAGACAACGGTTAGAGTTCCCAGATGAGACTAATATGTCTACGATTTAGTTGTCGTTTAGAATCAGAGTGAAAGCGAAATTGTACTTAGTGTATCTGTTATTTTTTCTATCCGTTGATATATTTTAACCTGTTAATTTCACAATTATCTATCAAACTGTCAGATGTTCACATATTTTCCATAGAATGAAATGCTGCAATAATGATTCTGTACGGAGATTATTGGACCGTCTAACCGTGATCAAAATCAATTAATCATACGGAACCCAAGAGCTGAGATTGCCCTCAATATATCCCTCTGTGGAGGCGAACATGGCATTCTGTGTTACTCTGTGTTGGGCTCTTCATCAACTGATCGGGCTGCTGGAAGAGTTCTGTCCACTATTTTTGGTTTTGGTGTGTCCACTATAAAAGACAACGCCATACTATATCCAATGGACTTTCTAATTGTGAATAATATAGATGGAGTATAACGCTATTTCTACTTCTACAGGTGCACGGTAGAGAGCATTCTGACTGGTCACATCGTGGCCTGGTTCGGCAACTTGAACGTCCAGGAGCGAAAGACTACAAAAAGTTGTGACCACTGCCCAGTCCGTCACCGGCTTTGACCTCCCCACCGTCGAAGGCATAGTCGCTGCCTCAAAAAGGCAGTCAAAATCATCAAGGACCCACACCATCCTGGCCACACACTTATCTCACCGCTGCCGTCAGGAAGAAGGTACAGGAGCCTGAAATCTGCAGCATCCAGGTTCAGGAACAGCTACTTCCCCACAGCCATCAGGTTATTAAACACAACGAATAAGCTATGAGCTCTGAACTACAAAAGACTATATTATTATTTGTCATTTGCACTGTATTTGTTATTTATTGAACTTTTTTCTTTTTTTCCCAGTTATATACAATGTTTACATATTCACTCTTTCTGTGGTGCTGCAGCAAGTAACAATTTCATTGTCATGTCCGGGACATTTGACAATAACACACTCTTGACTCTATTCGTTTATAGCTGTTGTTATCGTTCACCCGCTCTCTCTATATGGGTCCACCGCCACCACAGCGATTGCTGTTTCCCCACCTTGTCCACGCTTGCTGGGAACACAGGCTGTAGCCGCAATCACACCCTGCATGCCAACAGGAAAAACCCCCACATCTCAAACTTGCTCATACCTGCCAGCAGTGGATGCTAACAGCTGAGAATACTTGGGGAAGTCCAGCTTTGAATATTGAGAAATACTTATGTTTAAAACAAAAACTATTTCCTTACAGAGCCATTAATAGGACACCAACATAGAGACTGTTTCACAGCTGCATAGAAGTACTGCCGCGGCAGGAATTCCTGTGGAAACGCCACCATGTTGCCCCATAAGGCTTGTGTTCTTACCTGACGCTGTGCTCCCGATACTGCTTCAAGCGAATCCGCGTGAGTGGGTTTTGTTGGTCCCAGCAGCAGGTGAACACACCCTGAGTGAAGGTTAATGTATAACACAGTCATAAAGCTGGTCTTCACCCTCATCAGCAAACAGGTCCACACCCAGATCCGTGATGCTCGTACTGAACTACACAAAGACTCTGTGAAGCGAATAGTTCCAACACTTTGTTTTGCTCAAACCTGACTTTTTCAGCGCAGAGAATAATATATTGTAAGACCCCTGCACATAGACCCCTGCAACCCAATTCCTCACCAGTCTTATTTTACTCCGCATCTGACGTTGGATGTTATCGGAGTCATTACCCACAAAGTCCTGCATCATAATGTTTTGCTTCCCTCCCCTCCAAATCCACTCAGCACAACCCATAGTCTATCCGAACTATGCCAGTCATAACTTTATACTTGTTTATTATGGTTGCAAATCTCTAGATTGTTACGTTTGCCCGTGCAAGACACAATTGACCACAATCATTCCCACATCGCAAATGTGACAATAAATTGTTAAATATGAGCCCCAATGAACAGTTCCATAAAACTGTGAAGTGACCATTTCATCCGAAAACCACAGGTTAAAGTTTGTCCACTGCCCCACCTTGCAAGGTCTGCTGATTCCGGTCCCATCCACTCAGCTTCATGGGCTCTGACGGTAAATTAATAAATGCTGGGCAAAGTTCATCTCTGTCTGATAATGTTTAACTGAGTCCACAGTTTGATCAGATTATGCCTCCACACCCTGTTTCCAAGACACGGGATTGTTCCCAATCATGCAGTGGTCCGTGCGGTTCAGATTGATGAAACAATTTGCCCGTTTTCTCAACTTGCCTGGTTACAGTGCTTATTTATCCTCCAGTCCTTCCCTCTCTGCCTCACAAGAAATGCCATGAGCTGTGGCCACATGTGATATCCCGCCTCAGCTTGGTGATACATTGTTCACCAAACAACCTGTTATTCACAGGATAAAAACCTCCAGAGAGACTCTCAGATCTCTATGAGGTCACCGGCCTCCAGGAACAAGGTTGGCGCAGAGGTGCGCGCGGGCCCACTCTCCGGTGAACGCTGAATATCTGGAAACACTCTTTCCTCTTGCACACTGTCTGTTACTTTAAATGGACACACCCTGGACAAAGATAATCTCAGCCTGATCATCATTAACTATGTCACCGCTGTATCAGTTGATGCCGAAAAAAATAACACAGTTGACCTTGAAAAAAATAATCCGCGCATTCATCTCCTCCCGCCTTGACTACTGCAACTCCCTATACACTGGCAACAGTCAATCATCCCTGTCCCGCCTGCAACTGGTCCAAAACGCCGCAGCAAAACTTCTGATCCTGGCCTCTCTCCGCTGGCTCCCAGTACGGTACAGAATCAACTTCAAGCTCCCCTTATTCGTATACAAAGCCCTTAAAGGGCTTGCCCCCTCCCCCCCTCCCCGATATAAAAAATCTTCCAACCCACCATTCTACCTCCAGGTCCCTCAGGTCGGCCGACTTGGGGCTACTGACCATCCCGCGGTCCAGGTTTAAGCTTAGGGGAGACCGCGCTTTTGCGGTTGCAGCACCGAGACAGTGGAACAGCATCCCTCTCCTCATCAGAACTGCCCCCTCCATCGACTCCTTTAAGTCGAGACTTAAAACCTATTCTACTCCCAAGCGTTTCTTGAGGTCCATTGAGGGGGCGCAGTTTATGCATGTATTTTTAGATCTGTGTACCATTATATGTAGCACATGAGTACCTGCACTGATGTAAAGCACTTTGGTCAACGAGAGTTGTTTTTAAATGTACTATAGAAATAAAATTGACTGACTGACTGACTTTCTTACTCCTTATATAGCTGAAGAAACCCTTGATATCCTCTTTTATATTATTAGCTAGCTTACCTTCGTATTTCATTGATTCTCCCCATATTGCCTTTTTAGCTACCTACTATTGTTCTTTAAAAGCTTCCCAGTCCTCTGATTCCCACTAATCTTTGTAATTATGCCGTCTCTTTCAATTTAAAACTGTCGTTGACTTTTCTTCTCAGTCACACAGGCTTCTTTCTCCCCCTAGATTCTTTCTTCCTCTTTGGAATGAAATCATCCGGATTCTTCCGAATTATTCCCACCAGCCATTCCAGCCGTTGTTGTTCTACACTCATCCCTTCCAGGGTCCCTTTCCAGTCATCTTTGGCCAGCTCCTCCCTCATGCCTCTGCGGTCTCCTTTGCTCAGCTCCAATACGGACACATCCAATTTCACCTTCTCCCTCTCAAATTACAGATTTCAAACTGATCATATTGTGGTTGCTACCTCCCAGTGGTTCCTTTATCTTGACTTCCCATATCAAATCCGGTTCATCACACAACACTAAATCCAGAATTGATTTTTCCTGGTCGGCTCCATTACAAGCTTCTCCAAGAATCCACTCGGAGGCACACTTCAAATTCCCTTTCTCAGGGTCCGGTATCAATTTGAATTTCCCAGTCTACCTGCATGCTGAAATCTCCCGTGACCCACCTTTCTTAGATGCCAATTGTATTTACTGGTGTAACTGGTATCCTATATCATGGTTTCTGTTTGGAGGCCTGTAAATAACTCCCATTTCTTATAGACAATAGGTGCAGGAGTAGGCCATTAGGCCCTTCGAGCCAGCACCGTCATTCAATGTGATCATGGCTGATCATCCCCAATCAATACCCCGTTCCTGCCTTTTCCCCATATCCACTGACTCCGCTATTTTTAAGAGCCCTATCCAGCTCTCTCTTGAAAGCATCTAGAGAACCGGCCTCCACCGCCCTCTGATGCAGCGATTTCTACAGATTCACAACTCTCTGGGTGAAAATGTTTTTCCGCGTCTCCGTTCTAAATGGCTTGCCCCTTATTCATAAACTGTGGCCCCTGGTTCTGGACTCCCCCAACATCGGGAACATGTTTCGTGCCTCCAGCATGTCCAAACCCTTAACAATCTTATATGTTTCAATGAGATCCCCTCATCCTGCTAAACTCTAGAGTATACAAGCCCAGCTGCTTCATTCTCTCAGCATATGACAGTCCCGCCATCCCAGGAATTAACCTTGTAAACCTACGATGCACTCCCTCAATTTCATGAGCTGGAGGGTGGTGAATCGGTGGGATTCATTGCCGCAGACAGCTGTCATTAGGTATTTTTAAGGCGGAGATTGACAGAATCTTCATTCGTACGGGTATCAGGGTTATGGGGAGAAGGCAGGAGAATGGGGTTGAGAGGGAGATATAGATCAGCCGTGATTGAGTCTAAGAAAAAAATCATCGTCTATATCTCGTCACCCATTCCTTCTCTCCAGAGATGCTGCCTGTCCCACTGAGTTACTCCAGCTTTTTGTGTGTAACCATGATTGAATGGCGGAGTAGACTAGATGGGCCGACTGGCCTTATTCTGCTGCTCCCCACGGCAGACCCCTCTCTGCCCGGTGATGCATAAACTCGGGGTGCTGCAGGAACCCCTTCACTGATGAGCGGGGACCCGGTTGACAAACGGCGCCACTCTCCTCGGGGATTCACGGTGGAGCAGCGGTAGAGTTGCTGCCTGACAGCAAGATGCAGCGCCGGAGACCCGGGTTCGATCCCGACTACGGGCGCTGTCTGTATGGAGTTTGCACGTTTTCCCCGTGACCTGCGTGGGTTTTCTCCCAGATCTCCAGTTTCCTCCCACATTCCAAAGACATACAGGCTTGCAGGTTAATTGGCTTTGTGAATGTACAAATTGTACCTAGTGGGTGTAGGATACGTTTGTGACAACCAGTGACGGTGATTATAGGCAAAGATACAGATACAGAGCAACGGAGATGCACTGTATCCCCTCTCTACCCCCTCCCTATCTACCCTCCTCCAACTACTCTCCTCTTCCCACCCCCCCTTCTCTTTACCCGCCCCCTCTTCTCCTCTCCCCCGCCCCCATTCTCCTCTCCCTCTCTCCCCCCTTCTCCGCGCCCCCTCCCGCTCCCTTCTCCTCTCCCCCACCCCCATTCTCCTCTCCCCCCCCACCTCCACCCCTTCTCCTCTCCCCCAGAAACTAGAGGCGCTGATGTGCCTTTTGTATAATTGCATCAGTATGCTGGGACCAGGAAAGATCTTCGTAAATATGCACGCCCAGGAATTTGAAGTTTTTTACCCTTTTCACCATCGTCCCGTTGATATAAATGGGATTGTGGGTTCCTATCCTACCCCTTCCAAAGTCCACAATCAGTTTCTTGGTCTTACTGATGTTGAGGGCCAGGTTATTGTGCTGGCACCATTTGGTTAATCGGTCGATCTCACTTCTATACTCTGATACGTCACCATCAGTGATTCGTCCCACAGCAGTGGTGTCATCAGCGAACGTGATGATGGTGTTTGCACTATGTCCGGCTACGCAGTCATTAGTATAGAGTGAGTACAGCAGGGGGCTGAGCACGAAGCCTTGAGGTGCTCCCGTGCTGATTGTTATCGAGGATGACATAAGTCCACCAATACGGACAGACTGTGGTCTGTCAATGAGGAAGTTGAGGATCCAATTGCAGAGGGATGTGCAGAGATCCAGATCTGAGAGCTTGGTCACCAGCTTGGAGGGGATGATGGTATTAAATGCCAAGTTGATACCGAGATGATATTAAACGTAGGGCTTAGATGGAACTTGTTGCTATAAGATGATCAACTGATGACATTTTTAAAGTGATAGACTAAAGATTTGGCGGTGGGTGTGGGGGGGGAGGGGGGGGGGGGACAAAAACAATTACATTTTTATTGCAAATAATACTTATAAATTGGAACTCACTCCCCATAAAACTGGCAGCAGAGTGGAACAACAGTTTGTAGTCTGAAGAATGGTTAGCCAGTCTGAAGGGTCTCGACCCAAAATGTTGCCTCGACCCAAAACTATGCCTCACGCGCATAGTTTCTCCAGCATTTTGTGTCTATCAACAACAGTTAGTATTGTTTTCTCGCAGTGCCAGACACCAAGGTGCCCTCTGACTTTAGGTTCCCTCGGTTTGAACATTTTCTTTGAGACCGCATGGATGTATGTGCAGCCAAATGCTGAAAGTCCTCCCCATATCTGAAGACTGCTGGTTAGTAGTTTGATTAGCCACTGTAAATTGCCCATAGTTTAGGTAATGGGCAGAAGAATAAAATGTTGATGGGTTGGGGGTGGTAGTTAATGAAGAAAAATTAGATTAGTGCAGATGGGTGGTTGATGATAGGTGCAGATGCTGAGTGCAGAATGTGTGCAGTGTTGGTCTCCTAATTATAGGAAGGACATCCTTGCTATTGAGGCAGTGTAGTGTAGGTTCATGAGGTTAATCCCTGGGATGGCGGGACTGTCATATGGGAAAAGATTGGAAAGACTGCGCTTGTATTCACTGGAATTTAGAAGGATGAGAGGGGATCTTATAGAAACATATACAATTATAAAAGGACTGGACAAGTTAGATGCAGGAAAAAATGTTCCCAGTCTCGAATAAGGAAGAGGCCATTTAAAACAGATGATAACATTTTTTTTTCACCCAGTGTATTGTGAGTTTGTGCAATTCTCTCCCACAGAAGGCGGTAGAGGCCAATACACTGGATGAATTTAAAATAGTTAGATAGAGCTCTTGGGGCTAGCGGAATCAAGGGTTATGGGGAAAAGGCAGGCACGGGTTACTGATTGTGGATGATCAGCCATGATTACAATGAAGAGCCGAATGGCCGAATGGCCGAATGGCCACTTCCTGCACCTATTTTCCATGTTTCTATATGTTCTATAAGTGCCTGGTTCCGCGCTGCTTGACTCCACCATCCTGTGACTGGTGGAACCTGAACAAAGTTTGCCATTTTAAAGGCCAGTGAAGCATTTTTTTAAAAATACATGGTTGAATGGGAAAGCACCAATTGCTCTATTAAAAGCAAGGGAGGACTCAAAAAGCTGACTGAACTTCTTCTGCACTGTAAAGATTCTATGACTACTTCTGCGGATTGGTTTTGGAGATGCACAGTTGTGTTCCCTCTTAATTTAGGTCTCAAGTGCCCTGTTTCCCTAATGCTACACTATCAGCTCTCCAGCAAAAGCAAAAGCAAACCAGGTCAGGTAGCATCTGCGGAAGGAATGGTCAGAACCCTTCTTCATACTGATCCCAACCCAACAGTGTATACAATCATGAGAGGAATAGATCGGGTAGAGTCTCTTGCCCAGGGTAGGGGAATCGAGGACCAGAGGGCATAGGTTTAAGGTGAAGGGGAAAAGATTTAATAGGAATCTGAGGGATAACTTTATCACGCAAAGAGTGCTGGATGTATGGAACAAAATGCCAGAGGAGGTAGTTGAGGCTGGGACTATCCCAACATTTAAGTAACAGTTAAAATTGGTTAAAATTGGTCAAAACCCTACTCACAGCTGGCAGAAAGGCCATTACAAGAAATTGGCTTGGAGCGGACACACCCAGACTTAGACAATGGTTAGACATAGTACAGGAAATATTTGGCATGGAGAAAATGACATATTCTCTAAGTGTGAAAGAAGGTGAGTTTAATAGAAAATGGGAAAAATAGATTAAGTATAGAAATAAAGACATCAACACTGAATAATTTTATAGACAATAATGTAAGTTATTGGAAAATGTTTTAATATGAAAATAGTTCTGTATACTGCATCATTAATTGTAAACTGAACCCCCCGCTGCGCTGTTGTACGTTTCACTGTAATGTTGTATGTTTCGTTGTTATATTTGTGTTTTATTTGTGTATACATCAAAGCAATAAAAACTAAAGTGTAAAAAAAAAGAAACAGTTAGACAGATACATGGATAGGACAGGTTTGGAGGGATACGGACCAAACACAAGCAGGTGGGACCAATGTAGCTGGGACATGTTGGCCAGTGTGGGCAATTTGGGCTGATTAGCCTGTTTCCAAACTGTATCACGCTATGACTCTATGATCCTATGACCAGGATCTCAAGCCAAAATGCCATCTGTCCATTCCCTCCACAGAAGCTACCTTACCCGCAGAGTTCTTTCAGCGTTTGTGTTATGCTCAGGATTCCAGTATCTACAGTTTGTTGTGTCTCCACTATCACCACTCATTTTCAGCAACTTGAAGCAGCATTGAACCAGGCCCTTTGGCCCATCGGGTCTGAGCTGATCATTGAACACCCATCAACAATAATTCAAATTTTTATTCTACCCAAATTCCCAGATACACAAGCTGGAGACATTATCAGTGGCCAAACTTCATGTCTTTGTAATGTAGGTGAAGTGATAGAACTGGAGGAAATATCCACAGGAACAACGCACGCCTTTACACCTGAGCTCAGGATTAATACCAAGCTGTCTGGCATCATGAGGCAGCAGCTGTATTAGATGCACCACGGTGTCTTGTCAAAGCATTAAACGTCAAAATACTGAAAGTAGAAGACTTCAAAACAAAAAAAACAACAAATTGGAGGTAGACAAAAATGCTGGAGAAACTCAGCGAGTGAGGCAGCATCTGTGGAGCAAAGGCACAAAGGCAACGTTTCGTGTCGAGACCCTTCGTCAGACCGATGTGGGGGTGGGGGGGGGGGGCGGTTAGAAGAAAGGAAGAGGCAGAGACAGTAGACTGTGGGAGAGCTGGGAAGGGGAGCGGAAAGAAGGGGAAAGCAAGGACTACCTGAAATTAGAGAAGTCAATGTTCATACCGCTGGGTTGTAAACTACCCAAGCGAAATATGATATGGTGCTTCTCCAATTTACGGTGGGCCTCACTCTGGCCATGGAGGAGGCCCAGGACAACCGGTCAGATTTGGAATGGGAGGGGTTGAAGTGCTGAGCCACCGGGAGATCAGGTTGGTTATTGCGAACCAAGCCGAAGGGTTGGGCGAAGCGATCGCCAAGCCTACGCTTGGTCTCAACGATGTAGATCAGTTGACACCTAGAGCAGCGGGTGCAATAGATGAGGTTGGAAGAGGTGTACGTGAACCTCTGCCGCACCTGGAAAGACTGAACAACAAATTGGAGACTGATATTAATGAAAAGTAGTAAACCAGTCTTATATCATTTGGTTCAGTGTAAAAGAATCATGAGTGATCTAGTGTCATGTGTCCCAGATACGACAATGACATTCTTACTTGCTGCAGCACAACAGAATATGTAAACATAATACATAACGGGAGAAGAAAAAAAGTTCAATGTGTGTATATACATCAAAGTCAAAGTCAAAAGAGTTTATTGTCATGTGTCCCTGACAGGACAATGAAAATCTTTCTTTGCATAGCACAACAGAACATAGAAGGCATTGACTACAATTATATACGTAAATACATCCATGAATTAATAAATTAACAAAGTGCAAATAACAGATGGAGGGATATTAATGTTCAGAGTTCCGAGCCAGGTTTAATAGCCTGATGGCTGTGGGGAAGTAGCTATTCCTAAACCGGGTTGTTGCAGTCTTCAGGCTCCTGTACCTTCTACCCGAAGGTAGCAGGGAGATGAGTGTGTGGCCAGGGTGGTGTAGGACCTTGATGATGCTGCCAGCCTTTTTGAGGCAGCAACTGCGATAAATCCCCTCGATGGAAGGAAGGTCAGAGCCGATGATGGACTGGGCAGTGTTTACTACTTTTTGTAGTCTTTTCCTCTCCAGGGCACTCAAATTGCTGAACCAAGCCACGATGCAACCGGTCAGCAAGCTCTCTACTGTGCACCTGTAGAAGTTAGGGAGAGTCCTCCTTGACAGACCGACTCTCCGAAATCTTCTCAGGAAGTAGAGGCGCTGATGAGCTTTCTTAATAATTGCATCTGTGTTCTCTGACCAGGAAAGATCTTCACAGATGTGCACGCCCAGGAATTTGAAGCTCTTGACCCTTTCAACCATCGACCCGTTGATATAAACAGGACTGTGCACACATACTCAATAAATAAACAAATATAGTGAATAATAATAATAGTCGGTTGTAGTTCAGAGCTTATTTGTTGTCATGTTTAAGAGCCTGATGGCCATAGGGAAGAGCTGTTCCTGAACCTGGACGTTACAGTTTTCAGGCTCCTGTACCTTCTTCCTGATGGCAATGGTGAAATGAGTGTGCGGCCAGGGTGGTGTGGGTCTTTGATGATGTTGGCTGCCTTTTTGAGGCAGTGACTTCTATAGATCCCTTCGATGGTGGGGAGGTTGAAGCCAGTGATGGACTGGGCAGTGTTCCTTTACCACCCTTCACATTAGGTAATGAGTTTAAATAATTGTGCTGTATTGAGTTTATCGATCCACTGAATACCAGAGAAGTAGAATAGAATGAGTACAAGAACTCAATCTTTTATATTGTAATACAGGCTGGCATTGCACTGAGGACATATTTAATGAGGCAGAACTCCCAGAGGGAGCTGTGATTAGCAAGATCATGGGTCTGAGATTAAGAACTGCAGTGTTAATTCTCCAGTCATGCTTGTTGGAGTGTGACACAGGCACTGGATAACTATATTTCAGACTCCTTTAATGCATTTAATCTTTTCCTCAATAAATCACCGCTTCTGCTTTTACTTTTCCTGAAGTTGTCAGAAGCAAATGGCATTGAAGACCTAACTTGCTTTGCAATAGGTCAGAGTCCACACACACACTGTTTGCTGCTTGGAGACAGTCCAGAGTTGTTTTCAAAAGTGAAGAACTATGCCTCTACAAGCACTAAATTTGGGAATGAAGTTGTAAGGTTTTGCCTTTCGCACAATGATGCTTTCCTAGAATTGTGAGCATGAATTGAGCAAGAGAGCAGGGGCAGTTAAGGATAGATACATAGAAACATAGAAAATAGGTGCAGGAGTAGGCCATTCGGCCCTTCGAGCCTGCACCGCCATTGAATATGATCATGGCTGATCATCCAAGTCAGTATCCTGTACCTGCCTTCTCTCCATACCCTATGATCCCCTTAGCCACAAGGGCCACATCTAACTCCCTCTTAAATATAGCCAATGAACTGGCCTCAACTACCCTCTGTGGCAGAGAGTTCCAGAGACCCACCACACGGATCAGTCCAAGGCCTGGCCTGATGGTTCCGAAACTAGAGGCCGATTCAGGGGCTAAGATGGCAGTGGTCGAAGGGGGTGGGAGGTGGTGTAGTGAGGAGGGTGGGGGTGGGGGCATTAGATACCCGATTCTTGTGTCAGGCTGGGTATTCAGACAATGGAGGCTATAATATAACATGGGGTAAAGGGTGCGGATATCAATGACTGATGATTATGATATTAGGAAGGGTGCATGGACATTCCATGATGATGGCAGGTGAGGAACGGGCTGGGACACTCTCAGTGAGCTGGCCTGACCAGCCCGCTGTGGTCAGTCAGCGAAAGAGGAGTTCCCCCCCCATGGAGAGCAGCATCCCAAGGAGAAGCGGAACGAGTGGTCTAGGCGAGGCAGTCAGGTCAGAGCCCCAAGGTCGAGTCAGGCCGAGGACAAGGTCGGGTCAGAGTCTCGAGATCGGGCCGAGGTGGACGGGCCGCATTGGTGTGAACAAAGGAGTACCCGACATGGGGGGGGGCCCTGTGTGGGGTGGGGGCCGCTGAGAAAAACAGGGACCCGGTGTGGGGTGGGGGCCGCTGAGAACAAAGGGCGAAGAAGGGGTGAGTACTTTTTGTAACTTTATTGGCAGCCTAATGGTGATTCTTTTGTGTATTTTGTATGCACCAACAAAGAAGCTCACTGCACCCAGCTAGTTGCAAGTGACAATAAAGTGTCAACATCCACATTATCATCATGTGCCATGATTTACAAAAAGGTAAGGATGATGAGAGGTCTTGCCAAGGGTGGATATTGAAACTCGACACTCGGGAATCAGAGGATCCAGAATTTGAAGGCATCTGGACAAGTCAGGCGTTTACCAAAAATCTTCCTTGATCCTTGTCAGACTGCAATCAGTATGAATTGGCAACACTTCCTCCTCGATAATCATCAACGCAGGACCATATTGGGCAGTGTGCACAGAACTGTGCTCCAGTCTCTCTGTATTCATGACTGTAGTCAGCCACAGTCTGAATAAGAGTCTCGACCCGAAACATCACCCATTCCTTCTCCCATTGAGCCAGGTGGGATGGAGGTATTGGGAGTCAGGGCCTGGCTGGTCGGGGGAAAAAAAAGGTGAAATTGGGGAGCGAGGAAGAGCAAATAGGAAATCTGAAGATGGCGTTATGATATAAGCAAATAGGAAATCTGAAGGTCTGAAAGTTATGATATAAGTAACGGGCTTTACATGATCACAATGAATGGCGGTGCTGGCTCGAAGGGCCGAATGGCCTCCTCCTGCACCTATTTTCTATGTTTTCTATTACCACTGCTGGGCATCATCTCCCATCAAACAAACCTATTTGCAAATCAAACCCGCTATAAACACTTCAGTGGAATAACTAGAAATATCATTAATAAAACCTGTTTGTCCTGGGTGTAGCCAACAATAGATGTCCCGGAAACAATGTGGGTTCATCTTCCTGACAATGGTCCAAATGGAACATTGTACAGAGCTACTGCCGCAGTATCCATGAAAGATCTATAAATATAATTGGTATTTGGAGGAGCTTGAGACTCTCATGGGCGCAGTAGAGTTGCTGCTTTACAGCGCCGGAGACTAGGGTTGGATCCCGACTACGGGTGCGGTCTGTATGGAGTTTGTACGTTCTCCTTGTGGGTTTTCTCCAAGGTCTTCAATTTCCTCCCACACTCCAAAGACATACAGGTGTATAGGTAAATTTGCTTGGTGAATGTGTAAATTGTCCCTAGTGTGTAGGAGTGTTCATGTGCGGGGATGGCCGGTCAGTGTGGACTTGGTGGGCCGAAGGGCCTGTTCTGCACTGTATCGTTAAACTAAACTAAACTCAACTAAACTCTCAGGTGATTAAAAACATTTGGAAATGATTGTTGTCATATTTGAATCTAGAGAAAGCCTTTTTTTCAATTCGACGATTGCTGAAATAAACAATGCTACATAATTCAATTTTGAATGCAGGGGAATTTATAAATAGGTGCAAACCATATAACCATATAACCATATGACAATTACAGCACGGAAACAGGCCTTCTCGGCCCTTCCAGTCCGTGCCGACCATTTATTTTCCCCTAGTCCTATCTACATGCATTCAGACCTTACCCCTCCATTCCCTTCCCATCCATATACCTATCTACTTTACTTTTAAATGTTAAAATCGATCCTGCCTCCACCACTTCTGCAGGAAGATCATTCCACACAGCCACCACTCTCTGAGTAAAGAAGTTCCCCCTCATGTTACCCCTAAACTTTTGTCCCTTAATTCTCATGTCATGCCCTCTTGTTTGAATCTTCCCTACCCTCAATGGGAAAAGCTTATCCACGTCAACTCTGTCTATCGCTTTCATCATTTTAAAGACCTCAATCAAGTCCCCCTTTAACCTTCTGCGCTCCAAAGAATAAAGACCTAACTTGTTCAACCTTTCTTTGTAACTTAGTTGCTGGAACCCAGGCAACATTCTAGTAAATCTCCTCTGTACTCTCTTTATTTTGTTGACATCCTTCCTATAATTAGGCGACCAAAATTGTCAAAGTGTCCAACAAACCAAAGTAAGAGCCAATCATTTGTAAAATCTCTATCTTTTTAGGCTGTCCCTTGAGTTCATGTGTAGGAAGGAAACTGCAGATGCTGATTTATACCAAAGATAGACACACAATGCTGGTGTAACTCAGCAGGTCAGGCAGCATCTCTGGAGAAAAAGAATAGGTGATGCTTCAGTTCAGAACCCTTCTTCAAACTGAAAGATGTTTCAGTGGAATTGGGAGTATGGGATAGAGACTTTTCAAGAGGCAGTGTGGGAAGAAGTGTAGTCCAGATAACCTTGGGAGTCATTAGGTTTGTAACAGACATCAGTCAATAGTTTATCTCCTGTGATGGAGACAATGCAAGCAGGAAAGGGGATCATGGATCAAGTGAGATCATGGATCACTTAATTTTGGGGGGGTTGAAGATGCTAATGAGGCCAATGCAGGAATTGTAGATTCAGCTACTATTAGGTCAAGTGGTTGCTTACAGGGATACCTCCAAAAACAAACACTTTAACTAACTAAAAAATATAAAAAGAATGAAAAGACTAACAGCTGCTGGCAGGGCGGCCATACTCAACGGCGCCCCCTCAAACTCCCTGAACACCTCGAACTCGCATCGATAGGCCTTGATGTGCCTTCTCGGACCCCCATAGTCCCTGATGGTATTGCAGTCTCAGTCACTGAGGCCCGCATCAGATGATCCTTCAGGAGGGTGAACCCTTGGGAAGCGTCTGGACCTGACGATGTACCCGGTCGTGTTCTCAAAACCTGAGTGTACTAACTGGCTGGAAGTTTTGCAGACATTTACAAACTCTCATTACAGAGGTCTGAGATTTCTCTTACATTAAAATGGCATCAATGGACCAATAAGGGTACGTTGACGTGCCTCAATGACTACCGACCCATGGCACTATTGTCCCTGCTGATGAAGTGCTTTAAGAAGTTAGTTTGGCACGTATCAACTCTGCCTTAACAAGAACCTGCAGCTTGCTAAGCAAGAATCTTAGCAAAACCTATTGTTTTCTGAGGTTTTAGTTTTCTGTTTTGCACTATGCTGTTTTTCTAATGCTTTTAACTTCTTTTGTCTATTTATGATATAATTTATTGAGCACTTTGTTTAAAAACCACTTGTGCTGCTGCTGCTGCAAGTAAGAATGTTATTGTTCTATTTTCTGGACAATAAAATACTCTTGACTCCCTCGGCTCTAGATTCGATACATTTCCCCTCCCGCCACAATAAATGAACGGGGACACAATCTCGCTGGCTCTTCACTTTGCACGGGACAATTAGGACAATAAAAACACACACATCAGGCTGTTGTTCATCAACTACAGCTTGGCGTCCCACACCACCATCCCCTCCAAAGGCCACCAAGCTCAGGAAACTGGGTCTTTGCATCATCCCTATGCAACTGAATCCTCAGCATCCTCATCAACAGGCCACCACTACCCATGACTGTGTCATTGCACACAGTTTTAACTCCATTTTAAATTTACTGACAACACCACCGTTATTAGATGCATTACAGATAATGATGATCAGAGTATAGGAAGGGGATCGATTGTCTGATTGAATGATGCCAAAACAGCAATCTTGTACTCAACGTCAGTAAGATCAAGGAGCTGAATATTGATTTTGGAAAAGGGCCGACAGGGATACATGAATCTGTATTCATCGATGGATTGCTGGTCAATAACTTCAAGTTCCTGGGTGTGTGTATCTCTGAAGATTTGTCCTGGGCCCGGCACATTGACACAATTATGAAGATAGTTTTCAAAGTCTACAGAGAGATTTGGGCCATTTGGAAAAGTGGGCTGAAAGATGGCAGATGGAGTTTAATGCTGATAAGTGTGAAGTGCTACATCTTGGCAGGATAAATTAAAATAGGACGTACATGGTAAATGGTAGGGAATTGAGGAATGCTGTGGAACAGAGGGATCTAGGAATAACTGTGCATAGTTCCCTGAAGGTGGAATCGCATGTAGATAGGGTGGTAAAGAAAGCTTTTGATGTGCTGGCCTTTATAAATCAGAGCATTGAATATAGGAGTAGGGAAGTAATGTTAAAATTGTACGTAGCATTGGTAAGACCAATTCTGGAGTATGGTGTACAATTTTGGTTGCCTACTTATAGGAAGGATGTCAACAAAATAGAGAGAGTACAGAGGAGATTTACTAGAATGGTGCCTGGGTTCCAGCAACTAAGTTCCAGAGAAAGGTTGAACAAGTTAGGTCTTTATTCTTTGGAGTGTAGAAGGTTAAGGGGGGACTTGATGGAGTTCTTTAAAATTATGAAAGGGATAGACAGAGTTGACGTGGATAAGCTTTTCCCATTGAGGGTAGGGAAGATTCAAACAAGAGGGCATGACATGAGAATTAAGGGACAGAAGTTTAGGGGTAACATGAGGGGGAACTTCTTTACTCAGAGAGTGGTGGCTGTGTGGAATGAGCTTCCAGCAGAAGTGGTGGAGGCAGGATCGATTTTAACATTTAAAAGTAAAGTGGATTGGTACATGGACGGGAAGGGAGTGGAGGGGTATGGTCTGAGTGCAGGTAGATGGGACATGGGGAAAATATTGGTCCGCACGGACTGAAAGGGCCGAGAGGGCCTGTTTCCGTGCTGTAATTGTTGTATGTTATATGTTATATAGTTCATCAGTGCTCTACCTCCATGGAAGATTGGGCAGATTTGGTATGCTCACGAATACTCTCTTGATCTTCCATAGGTATGTGATAGAGGGCATATTGACTAGTTGCATCATGTTCTGGTTCAGCAACTCGTTCAGCCAGGAACAAAGGAGATTACATAAAGTGTGGACACTGTCCAGTCTATCAAGGGAAGATGCTGCCTCAAAAGGGCAGCCAGCATCATCAAGCATCCACACAACCCAGCACATGCTCTCATTTCACTCATGCCATTGGGAAGAAGGTATAGCAGTCTGTACACCGTGATCTCCAGATCCAAGAACAGCTTCTTCTCAACAGCCATCATGCTCCTGACCACTACAAACACCAACTATGCTGGGAACGACAATCTGCCTTGGTTGTGCTGAGGACCCTGGGCTTTTTTGGCACTGATATTGAGGTTTAATATTGAGGGCTATATTTAAGAGGGCGTTAGATGTGGCACTTGTGGCTAAAGGGATCAGGGGGTATGGAGAGAAGGCAGGTACGGGATACTGAGTTGGATGATCAGCCATGATCACATTGAATGGCGGTGCAGGCTCGTAGGGCCGAATGGCCTACTCCTGCACCTATTTTCTATGTTTCTATGTTTCTATGTTTTTTTTTGTTTATTATGTATCAATGGGTTATAGTTTACAGATTTGCTATGCTTCTACAAGTAAGAATATCATTCTTATGACAATTTAAACACTCTTAACATTTATATTTACATTTAGTTTCAATGTAGACATCTATGTTTGGCAAATATTTGCCCCATCTGAATACATGGGGGCAGAAACTGCCATGGCAACGTCAAGATATACCTAATCAATTTTCCATTGTGTCTGAGGCTAGTGGTGTGCCTCAGGGATCAGTGCCCCACCCATTGTTTTTTTTCTCATTTCTATCAATGATTTGTATAAGAATCAGGAAGTCAATCCAGGGCAGGACCTACACAGTGAATGGTAGGACCCTGGGGAATGTTGCAGAGCAGAGAGGGATCTATGAGATACATAGATCCCTGGTCAATCACAGGTAGATAGGGCAGTAAAAAAAATTGTCTTCATCAAGGTATTGAGTCAAATGGCGGCAGGTGGGACTAGTGTAGATGTGGCATCTTGGTCAGCATGGCCAGGTTGGGGTGAAGGGCCAGCTCACATGCTGTATGGCTCTATGATTCTTTAATGCAGGTACCTCAAAAAAATTGGCAGCACAATGGAAACACTCTCATTGTATGATAAAGGGATGTGGTCAATCATGCTGCATAGAAGATTGACCACAATGAATATTGTGTCGGAACGAACTGCAGATGCTGGTTTACACTGAAGATAGACACAAAATGTTGGAGTAACTCAGCGGGACAGGCAGCATCTCTGGAGAGAAGGAATGGGTGATGTTTCGGGTCGAGACCCTTCTTCAGACATGTTTTGTGTCGAGACCCTTCTTCAGAGAAGGGTTCTTCAGAAGTAGGTTTGTGACGCTGAATTACACCAGCATTTTGTGTTTGTCTTCATGGTAATATAATGATGTGCATGGACAAAATGATTGAGGTGCAAATGTGGCTTTCAATGTACAATGAGTCATCATTGTAAAAACAATAATTGAATATGGATTTAGTTTGGAAAGTTAGAAGCACATTGGATAAAGTGAATAACCAGAAGTCAATGTAGGTATCCATCCAAATTGTTAAATAAGTCCATTACCACTGCAATCAGATTGGAGCAGGATATTACAGCGTGAGTACAAATATCAACGAGAATGTTTATTTAGGAGTTAATGAGAAATACAGGAATGGAAGCAGGAGTAAATTTGGTACCTGGAGATGGTAATGAAATTAATGTTAGCACAAATATTAAAGGACATGTATTTCCAACTAGTTTTGCGCATATGTACATTGAGGTATAGGTCACGTTGGCGCAGCGGTAGAGTTGCTGCCTTACAGTAAATGCAGCGGAGACCTGGGTTGGATTCCAACTACGGGTTCTGTCTGTACGGAGTTTGTACGTTCTGCCGGTGACCTGCGTGTGTTTTCTCCGAGATCTTCGGTTTCCTCCCACACTCCAAAGACGTACAGGTTTGCAGGTTAATTGGATGGTAAATGTAAAAATTGGCCCTAGTGGGTGTAGGATGGTGTTAGTGTGCGGGGATCGCTGGTCGGCGCGGACCCGGTGGGCCGAACGACCTGTTTCCACGGTGTACCTCTAAACTAAACTAATGAAAAATCTTGCTTGCAGCAGCATCACAGACAAATACACAGATAGAGTCAATATATATAAATTGTACCTTAATTTATACATAACATTTCTGAAAGGAAGACTGCAAAATCAAATACGTTAATGCAAAAGCATAATTAGAAAATAATGCAAAATCATGGTGGTGCAAGAGATGGCCGGCAGTGTTCCGTTACAGTGGCAGGAATAGGGTTGTCAAGAGTTAAGAATGTTTAATTGTTATATGTATCGACAATGAACAATAAAATGTTTACTTGCAATGGGTGTGCAGCTAGGTTCAAGAACAAGATGGTTGCCTGAACCTGTGGGACTTCAGGCGTCTACACCTCCTGCCCAGTGGTTCTGGTAAAAAAAAGGGTACAGTCAGGGTGGTGGGGATCCTTGATGGTAGATGCCATCTCGACACGATATGATACAAGATGGAACAATAGAACTTTATTTATCCTTGGAGGGAAATTGGTCACAACAACATCGATACAGTCTTTAATCATTTCAGCTGGGCAGGAAATGGATCAGATAGCTCTGGATCTGACCCCATTTGGTGAGTCATCATGGCTGCCTGCATTCACTGCATTACATAGAACATAGAACATAGAATAATACAGCACAGGAATGAACCCATCAGCCCACAATATTTGTGCCCAACATAATACATTGCTGAATTGATCTCAATGGCCTGCACATGATCCATATCCCTCTATTTCCTCGATTCCATATGCCAAACAAGAAGCCCCTTAAATGCCACTATAGTGTCTGCCTCCAACACCACCCCTGGCAATGAATTCCAGGCCACTATTCTCTGTGTAATAAACTTACCCCACACTTCTCCATTAAGCGTTTCCGCTCTCACCTTATAGTTATGGCCTCTAGTATTGGACATTTCCATCCTGGGAAAAAGGTTCTGATTGTCCACCTTATCTACACCCCTCATGATTTTATATACTTCTATCATCTCCCCTCAACCTCTGATAAAACAATTCAATTTATCCAACCTCTCCGTGTAGCTGAAACCTTCTAATCCAGGCAGCGTTCTGGTAAACCTCCTCTGCACTTCACCAAGGCTTTCACATCTTTCCTGTAATGGGTTGACCAGAACTGCATGCAATTTGGTAGTTTTATCACCACTCTATCTACTTGTGTTACCACCTTTATGAGCTATGAACTTGGACCCCTCTGCACATCAATGCTGTTGATAGTCTTGCCATTAAATGTATTTTCTCTCTTCTCTCTTCTCTCTTGACATTCAACCTCCCAAAGTGCAACACCTCACACTTGCTTGGGTCAATCTGCAGTTCTCCGCACATTTCTGCAGCTGATCTACATCCTGCTGTACATCAGCATTCCTCGCTGTCTACCACTCCTCTAATTTTGGTGTCATCAGCAAACTTACTCACTAACTCATCTAAAATTATGTCAAAGTCATTTAAATATATCACAAACAGTAGAGGTCCCAGCACAGAGCCCTGCGGAACTCCACTGGTCATAGACCTCCAGCCAGAACATCTCCCATCCTCCACAATCCTCTGTAAGCAGTTCCAAATCCATACGACTGAGTCATCATGAATCCGGTACATCTTAATCTTCGGGATCAGCCTACCATGAAGGACTTTATCAAAAGCCTTACTAAAATTGATGTATCCAACATCCACTGCCCTAACTTCATCAATCCTCTTTCTCACCTCCTTAGAATACTCAATCAAGTTAGTGAGACATGACCTCCCACATGCAAACCAGTGCCGGCTATCCCTAATTAGCTCATTTTCTTACAAATGGGAGTAAATCCTCTCTCAAAGAATTCTCTCCAATAGTTTCCCTGCCACTGACATGAGACTAACCAGCTTATAGTTCCCTGGATTCTTTCTACTGCCCCCCTTAAACAATGGAAGAAAATTGGCTATTCCCCATTCCCAGAGCTCATTTGTGGCTGGAGAAGAAACACCTCCAGTTTAAATTCCAGTTGGAATATTTTGGAGGACCAAGTAACCAAGAACCAAGAACCAAGAATGATTCAATTATATTTTATTGTCATATGTACCTACCTGTAGGTACAGTGAAAAGCTTTGTTTTGGAAACAAAGATCGTCGTCACGCCCCCTGCCATCTCCTCTCGTGCCTCCTTCAATAACCTGGGATAGATCCCATCAGGCCCTGGGCACTTATCCACCTTAATGTTCTACAAGAGCCTCAGCACCATCATCCCGATCTCAAGCTGCTTGGCATATTTGTATTCTGCACCATGACTTGACTGTCCTCCAAGCTTTTCCTCAATTAATAAAGTATTTGCTCAGAACCTCACTTATATCCTCTGATTCCAAGCATAGACTCTCTTCTTTATCTTTGAATAGTCCTACCTTATCCTTCCTGTTATTTTTAACATTTGTATAAAAAGCATTGGGATTTTCCTTAATCCAACTTACCGATGACATTTCATGGCCCCTTCCGTCCTTCCATCTACCCACTTGGTTCTTACTCCTCATAAGCCTCGCCTGATGCCACCTTCTTCCATCTAACATATTCCTTTGTTTTCTTCCTGACCAGGCTTACAACCTCCTATGGCATCCATGTTTCCCTTACCTTGCTTTCCTTATTCCTCCTCCTGACTGGAACAGGCTGATCCTGCACCTGGATTAGCTCGCCTTTAAAAAAACTCCCACATGTCCTCAATGGATTTACTCAATAACAACTGATCTCAATCTATCTTCCTTAGCTTCTGCCTAACGGCATTATAATTTGCTATGTCCCAAGTACCTTCCCCAACATACAGACCTGTCTCTATTCAAGACAATTTAACAAACGTATGGAGTTGTAATCATTATCCCCAAATTTTACCGTGCTCCGTATCCCGTCTGAAACATTGAAGTTCAGCCACGTTGAACTGCTAGGTGTATCTCCCTCACATCCAAGTTTTGTTTGGGACTAGCTTAGATGCGGCAGCTAGGTTGGCACTGGTCACTTGAGAGCACGTAAACCCCCTTCAAGGATATTGATGCCACTCCAGTTCAGGTGCAGCCCATCCTTCTCTCCGAGGGCAGTGGTGGTCACCTCTGTCCCAGAATTGATCCCAATGATTCAAAAAATTGAATTCCAGTTCCCCAAACTCACCCTCTGCAAAATGGATAATTATGGATTATAGACCTGTACGTCTTTGGAGTGTGGGAAACAACTAGAGCACCTGGGGGACACCCACGTAGTCACGGGGAGAACATACAAACTCCGTACAGACAGCATCACGATTGGATCCGGGCCTCTGGTGCTGTAAGGCAGCAATTCTACCACTGCACCACCATGCCACACATAAAGTAACATGGAGGACCTTTGTTCTTGGAGTCCCAGGGTCTCAGGCTGAAGCCATGGAGAGATGGGAAATAAAAATGGAAAATACTGTAAATAATCGGTAGGCAGGCGGCATCCATGGGGTGAGAAGCAGAGTTGACGTTTCAGGTTGCTGGCCTTTATCAGACGTCATCAGCTCCTATAAATCCAAAGTCTGGTTGTCTGAAATTAATGAATTCATCGTAGGATTTGAGGGTTATAATATGACAAGTCAGAAGATGAAATACTGTTCCTGTTCTGCTGTATTTTGATGGAACAGTATTAGAGACGAAAGGCAGAGGTCAAGACGTCACGGTGGCGCAGTGATAGTTGCTGCCTTAAGGGCCTGTCCCACGAGCATGCAACTCTATGCGATGAGCGCGACCTAACGTGGTCACTTGAGCCGTCCGGCATCGCGAGGCCGGTCCCACTTCGATCGCCGGAACCGTGTGGAATTGTGCGGAGTTCTGAAAAACTGACCATGTTCAAAAATTCCTTGCGGCAACGGCTTGTCGGCTCGCAGTCGCCTCGAGGCATTACACACCGCCCCGACATCGTGCCTCCATGACCCTCTCTGTAGTTGCCTCCGTGACCCTCTCTGTGTGTGGCTCCGTGGCCCTCTGTGTGTGTGCCTCGGTGCCCCTCTCTGTGTGTCCCTCTCTCTCCTGGTGAACTTACCTTTAAGACTTTGCTCCAAGTTCGCCTCACTTTGCGTAGTGTTGTGCCACTCACCCGACCTCCACGCGGCCCTCGCTGCCGGTTTGGTCGTGCTGGCCGCATGCAGGCGCATGCTGTTGGGAACGGACCTGTACAGGGGATCACCCGACCTCCGCGCGGCCCCCGCTTCTAGTTTGATCGCACTCATCGCTTGGAGTCGGATGCTGGTAGGACAGGCCCTTTACAGCGCTAGAGACACAGGTTTGATCCTGACTACGGTGACTGTTTGTACTGAGTGTCTACGTTCTCCCTGTGACTGAGTGAGTTTCTGAAGAAGATTCTTGACCCGAAACATCACTCATTCTTTCTATCCAGGGATGCTGCCTGTCCCGCTGAGTTACTTGAGCTTTTTTGTGTCTATCTTCGGTTTAAACCAGCATCTGCAGTTCCTTCTTACACATTTCCCCCCGGTGCTCCAGTTTCCTCCCACATTCCAAATATGTGCTGGTTTGTAGGTTAATAAGCTTCTTTAAATTGCTGCAAATGTGCAGGATAGCACTAGTGTATGGGTGATCATCGGTCAGCATGGATTTTGTTGGGACGAACGGCCTGTTTCCACATTGCATCACTAAACTAAACAGGAGACAAAAGGAACTATGATGCAGAAATCTGGGGAAAACACAATGTACTGGAGGAACTCAAGGGGCCAGGTAGTATCTGTGGTGGTAATGGGCAGATGATGTTTAGAAGGCCCTGACCTAACAGGTTTCTGTCCATTTCCTCCACAGATGTGTCTGACCCACAGAGTTCCTCCAGCATTTTGTGTTTTGTTCAAAGTGAATACAGGAATGACTGGAAGGAGGGAATTAAGGTGATCAGCATCCATCCAATCTGTGTTTGGTTTGTGCAGTGAGTGAGATGCCTGATCAAGAACACTAACTGCAATATGCTAACTGGAAGAAGAACACATAAGCACCGGGTAACTATACAGATGGTGCTGGTCCCCATCTGAAGCGCTATGTGCCGTTCTGATGATCGTACAAACATAATACTGCTCAAGATAAAACATAAGTGCATTTATGTCAATATTTTAGTTTCATCTAGAGAAAGCACATGGAAACAGGCCCTTCAGCCCACCTGGAAACAGGCCCTTCAGTCCAGGGCACCCATCGATTACTTGTTCACACTAGTTCTATTTTATTCAAATCTTGCATCCACTCCCTACGCATAAGGGAAAATTTACAGAGGTCAATTTTACTTCGGAGTCACGTGAGTAACTACATGAAGAAGACAGTCAGTCCGCATGCGCGTCATTATGTCTGAGGAGAGCACCACAGCAGTCCTGCTGGGGCGCAAGGCCACACAAAAGTCTGCGAGGCCCGTAGACTCAGATGAGTTGGGCCCGGAGGGATCCCCTCCTTTATTGGGAGGCATTTACGGACGATTGAATTGTGGCAGTTCAAAGCATTGCCTAATGGGCAACTTCAACTCCCAGACTATTTACAAAACTACTTAAAAAAAGTTCCGGGGCTACTACCAGCTCAGAATCACATAGTCATGGCATATTTGGATGACATTTTAATTGTCTGGGACACCAAGGAATCAGTTGAATCATATGTCTCAGCCACCAAACACATGTTTGAGAGATTGGGGTTTCTAATCCATCCAGGTAAGTCCAAATTGACACCTACGAGGGTAATTGATTACCTGGAGTTTACAATTAACTCAATTCACATGTCTGTGCCTCTGCCAAGGGGCAAGCAATTAGAGTTAATAGAAGCCTGCAACAAAATTAGTGTTAAACAATAGCCTACAATCAGACTAGCAGCAAGTATAATTGGCAAGCTTGTGGCTGCCTTTCCAGCTGTGTGTTACGGACCTTTGCACTATCAAAATTTACAACGTGCAAAGGAACAGGCACTCAAGTCCCATGCAGGCCAATTTGGTAGACCCATGCGATTGCCAGCAGAATATACATCATAGCTCCAGGAACATTTTAATAGACACACCATCAGTTATCTTACAAATCGATGCAAGCGTCCTAGGATGGGGAGCAACAGATACCATCTATAGCTGCGGAGGTACATGGAATGTGCAGGAGTCCTTAATTCGTCAGCAACATGGTATTTAACTACTTAGAGTTGTTGGGGACACTCTATGGGCTTAAGGCTTATTGCAGCAATATGTATCATGTGCACGTTCAACTTCAGATTGACAACACTACAGCAGTGGCATATGTCAATCACATGGGTGGAATTAAGTCTGTATCTTGTGATAAAATGGCAAACCTTCTTTGGCACTGGTGTATTGCAAGGAACATTTGGGTCTCAGCAATCTACCTACCAGGTAGATATAACATGGTGGCGGACACTAGATCGCGGAAATTCAATGACAACACAGAATGGATGTTGAATCATGCAGTGTTTAACGACATTGTCACCCGGTATGGCTTGCCGGATATTGACTTGTTCGCATCCAGATTGATTCACCAGTTACCCAAATATGTGTCATGGGAACCAGACCCAGGGGCAGTGGCAGTAGATGTATTTTCACTGCATTGGGGAGGAATGTTCTTGTATGCTTTTCCTCCATTTTGCCTCATCAGCCGATGCTTGGTAAATATAAAGCAAGACAATGCCACAGGTAATTTGGTAGTGCCTGACTGGCCTACATAGTCTTGGTTCCCACCAGTCCTGGGAATAATAACACAGCCTTTCATGGCTGTCCCCAAAAGCAGGGATCTACTGGTACACCCAGTAATGGGGGGCAACCACCCACTACATGACCGAATCAATTTATTGATTTGCAAATTCTGAGGAGACCATACCTGGGACTCGGACTGGCTGACTGGATAGTGCATGTGATAACAGCGGCCTGGAGGAACAGTACACATAAATAGTATGTCTCTCACATCAAGAAGTGGGAGATGTACTGTCATGTCTCCAACATATCATATGATACTGCACGCATCACGGATGTCCTGGAGTTCCTGTCAATCTTATTCTATGACCTTAAATTAAGCTACAGTGCCATCAATAGTGCCAGAATTGCACTATCTTCTTATTTAATACTGGGAACGGGGGATCAATCGGTAGGGACACACCTCTTTATAATGAGGTTCGTGAAAGGCATTTTTAATCCCATACCATGAAGGCCCCGGTACACGGACATTTGGGATGTAAGCGTGGTGCTAACACTGCTTCGCCAGTGGGCACCAGCTTCCTCCCTATCCTTATCTAAACATACTCTCAAGGTAGTCATGCTCATGGCGCTGGTAACAGCGCAACCAGTCCAGACGTTGCACAAGCTACAACTGGACAACATGACCACCAATGTAAATACCATAACCTTCATCATATATGATTTAATCAAACAGAGCAGGCCGGGGATGCCAGGGCTCAAGCTTGAGTTCCTGGCATACCCTGAGGATCCACGGTTGTGTGTAGTGTCATATACCTATACACCAATACATAAAAGTCACCAAGAGCCTCAGAGGCTCTGAGTTACTTGTCCTGATCAGTCATAAGAAACCTTACCACAAGGTATCAGCACAAACCATTTCCAGATGGTTAAAGGATATACTGGTGGGTGCAGGAGTAAATACGGACACTTTTAAATCTCACTCCACCAGGGCTGCATCAATGTCGGCAGCGAGGGCAATGGACATCCTCCTCGACAACATCCTAGCGGCTGCAGGATGGGCCAATGAACGGATGTTCCACAGGTTTTATAATAAACCTATTGCCGGACCAGGGGTGTTTGCACGTACCATTTTAGATTCTGTTCCATAGTTTCCCCCCAGGATAGGAGGGGTTACCATTATTTTTCTTTTCACATTAAAGCATCAGTATTGTTACCTAACTATGTTATGTATGAATGCATTAATTTTTATCACTCATCCATGGTCAATCCATTCAGTGTGTGACGCCTGAACGCGTATCCAGCGCGAAATCACAGAGCTTTGAAATCTTCACGTAGTCACTCACGGCGCTCCGAAGTAAAATAGTAAGATTAAACAAGAACTTACCAGTTTGAAGTTTGATCTTGATTTTATCAGGAGTTACGATGAGCGATTACGTGCCCACCGCTCCCAACCCTCATATTATCAGGTCATCTTGTATTTCTAGTTCTCCAAATCTTACTATCTACAGCACAACTTCTCTTATCTGTGATTTCACACCGCTGCTTTGATGCGCATGCGGACTGACGGCCTTCTGAACTGGTAAGTTCTTGTTTAATCTTACTATCAACCACACATCTCTGAGATATTGGAGGAAACCGGAGCACCCAGAAGGAACACATACCGTCACAGGGAGAACATGCAAACTCCACACAGACAACACACGAGGTCAGGATCAAACCCAGGTCTCCAGAGGCAACAGCACTAACAGCTGTGCCACTGTGCTGTCTTTCATACCTGAGATGTGGTAAATTAACTGCAATGTAGACACATATAAATTGGATTTGTGTGAATTAAGGCAAAGGCTAATAGGATACGCTGTTAAATATCCATAAAATGGTTTATTGCAAACCATCGAATTAAACTATAGCCAGGATACATGGGGTTATTTTCTGAAGATGCAAGGTGAATGTATAGATCAGGTATAAATATTCCCACAGAGTGAGTGGTGAATATTAGTAACAACGTGCTCAAGCAAGCCACCAAGACTGATAGCATCGGTAATCTTAATAGGGAGTTGGGAAAGCTGTTAGTGAGAAAATATATTCAAGGATATAAGCAGTGAGCCAGATATATTCTATTTTTGAACTCGCAACTGAAGAAGCAGCCTAATAGTTTCTAGACTTTTACATCACTCTAATAGTTAGCTAACTCTGAGCAATCACGGGGTTAAAGGGCTCCAGATTCATGTTCAAATTCACATTTATTGTCACATGCACCAATTAAATACAGTGATATTTGAGTTACCATGCAGCCATACAATTAAAAGAACACAACGCAATTAAACAGAACGATAGAACTTCACATAAACATCCACCACCGTGATCACTGTGATGGAAGGGTATAAAGTTCAGTCAGTCTTTCTCCTTTTGTTCACCCATGTTTGGGGCCTTGACCCTGCGTAGTTGCCACTATGGGCGGCCCGATGTACAGGCCCTCTCGTCGGGATGATCGAAGCTCCAACGTCGGGGCGGATGGAACACACTTGGAGTGCCCGAATCGGCCACTTTCTTACCGTAGACCGCGGCTTCTCGAAGTCAGCGGTCGAAGCTCTTCTCTGGTGATCGCCGGCAAGGGATCCCTGGCTCCGCGGTGGTAAGTCCGCTCCACGCCTGCTGCTAGAAGCTACGCAGACTGCCCGTTCACGATGTTACAGTCAGCAGGCAGGCGGTCTGTGCCTTTCTTCTGGCTCTGCGATAGAACTCCGCACCTGCACCTACTTCTGCTCCAGGAAAGGCCGCACCAATCCAAGTTATTAGGCCGCGAGGGAGGGCGAAAATGCGAATAGGATAAAAATCACATTTCCCCCAAGGTAAGTGACTGGAAACGGTTTCCCCCTATTCCCCTCCCCACCACCCCCACGTAAAAACATACCGAGAAACATTAACACATACATTTAGACTTAGGCTTGCTTATTCAAAACAGAGGAAGATGTAATTCAACATCAACTTTACAACAAAGCAGCACAGGAACAGGCCCTTCAACCCACATTGTGTGAGTCATACATGAGGCCAAGTTGATCTCCTCTGCCAGCATATCTGTGGGCCTATTTAAAAGTCTCTTAACATAGAAACATAGAAATTAGGTGCAGGAGTAGGCCATTCGGCCCATTTACTCACATTTATCCACATTATACTGCATCTGCCAAACATTTGCCCACTCACCCAGCCTATCCAAGTCACCTTGCAGTCTCCTAGCATCCTCCTCACAGCTAGCACTGCCCCCCAGCTTAGTGTCATCCGCAAACTTGGAGATATTGCCTTCAATTCCCTCATCCAGATCATTTATGTATATTGTAAATAGCTGGGGTCCCAGCACTGAGCCTTGCGGTACCCCACTAGTCACTGCCTGCCATTGTGAAAACGACCCGTTTACTCCTACTCTTTGCTTCCTGTTTGCCAGCCAGTTCTCTATCCACATCAATACTGAACCCCCAATGCCATATGCTTTAAGTTTATATACTAATCTCTTATGAGGGACCTTGTCGAAAGCCTTCTGGAAGTCCAGATACACCACATCCACTGGTTCTCCCCTATCCACGCTACTAGTTACATCCTCGAAAAATTCCACAAGATTCGTCAGACATGATTTACCTTTCGTAAATCCATGCTGACTTTGTCCAATGATTTCACCACTTTCCAAATGTGCTGCTATCCCATCTTTAATAACCGACTCTAGCAGTTTCCCCACTACCGATGTTAGACTAACTGGTCTGTAATTCCCCGTTTTCTCTCTCCCCCCCTTCTTAAAAAGAGGGGTTACGTTTGCTACCCGCCAATCATCAGGAACTACTCCAGAATCTAAAGAGTTTTGAAAGATTATCACTAATGCATCCACTATTTCCGGAGCTACTTCCTTAAGTACTCTGGGATGCAGCCTATCTGGCCCTGGGGATTTATCGGCCTTTAATCCATTCAATTTACCCAACAACACTTCCCGACTAACCTGGATTTCACTCAAGCACTCCTTTGACCCGCTGTCCCCTGCTATTTCCGGCAGATTATTAATGTCTTCCTTAGTGAGGACGGAACCAAAGTAGTTATTCAATTGGTCCGCCATATCCTTGTTCCCCATGATCAACTCACCTGTTTCTGACTGCACCACCCGAGGCAACACATTCATGGCACCTACCATTCTCTGTGTAAAAAACTTGCTTTAAACTTTCAACCTCTGACCTTACAGCTATGTCCTCTCGTCTTCTAGAGTAGCGTGCAAACAACCTACTCTAATTAAGTTGCGCATGTTCTTGTCTAATACCATCAAATTTGGCTTTGTCAAAATGTGAATTCATGGGCCTACCCTGCCTTTATCTATAATTATCTTAAAGCTCACAGAATTATGGTCGCTGGTCTCAAAATGTTCGCCGCCGAACACATCAGTCACTTGCTTTTCCCAATTTCCGAAGAGTGAATCAAGCTTTACTCTCTTCCATGTAGGCTCTCTACATGTTGCCTAAGGAAACATTTCTGAACACATCCGACAAATTCCACCCCATCTAAGCCTTTTGCACTGTGACAGTCCCTGTCTCTATTGGGAAAGTTAAAATCTATTACTTTGACAACCTTATCGATTTTGCAGCTGACTGAAATCTCCTGGCATATTTGCTCTTTTAATTCCTGCTATTTTGGGGACTTTAGCACATTCCCAACAAGGTGATCATCCCTCCCCTCAATCTTTCATGGCCAAAGTAAAAGACGATTACTCAGGATTGTTGGAATCCAGAATGCTCTCCCTATAAATTTAAGATAACTGAGTCCACAATAAGTTCATAAATTCCTAAGCGATAGGAGTAGAATTAGGCCATTCACCCCATCAAGTCTATGCCGCCATTCAATCATGTCCAATCTATATCTCCCTCATAGCCCCATTCTCCTGCCTTCTCCCCATAACCCCTGACACCTGTACTAATCAAGAGGAGAAACTGCTTTGGTATTGAACTCATCGTATTATTTTGGAATATTTCCCAATAGACATCTAAAACGTTGTTGACCTATTTGATTTTCTCACACAACTTATTCGACACAAGAGGCGATGACTTCCTACTGTCAGTATTTTATCTATCAGTCTTTATCCATTGTCCCACAGGTTCTGAGATGGATCAGTGTAGCATAATCCCCCTTTTCTGTTTGGAAATGCACCACGAATGTTTCAGCTCACATAGGTATAGTTTAACAGAAGTTACTGAGCACATTGCGAGAAAGGAAGTACTCCAAATATTTGTCCCTCATGTGCGTGGAGTGGATACGAAACCAGGATAACATTGAACTAGTATGTGGTCGATGGTTGGCTTGAGGAGAAGTGCCCTTTTCCATGCTTCTCATTTTCAATCAATTCAAAGATCATGCACATATAATTGTTACTCATTTTAATTCAGTCATGCCTTATGGCAACCATAATTCTCAATTATTCTCGTATTACTATTAATAATCAATAATGTTCAATTTTGTCGATATTAGAAAAATCTGAAGTTGTGACACATTTTTTTTCAAAGACATGTACTATTTATATAGTTGCAGAACTAAAATTTCAGCAAGATATTGTACCTTCCAATATCATGAATATATGAATTTGGTAATAAGGGTCGAGAGAATTTTGCCCACAAGGCATCACCTTCGATCTGATCCTCACACTAATCAGCACCTCCAAAGCCAATAATAGCTGGTCTGCAGCTCACCAACTACATATGATTTTGGATTGCCCTGTCTCAGCTGACAGTCAATCCTCATCTCTCAGTTGTGAATGGTAAGCTTCTAATTTACTGAACCAGCCCCCATGTGTAAATGCAAAGCACACTCACCCATTCTGACTCACCATTCATTAGTCCGCAAATGAAATACTCACGTCTAATCACTGACCTTAAAATAACTGCCCCCCCCATTATTATCAAACCCTTCCTACCAACCACTTGGGAAAGTGTGACTCCAAGTTACAAACCAAACCTGACCTCCCACCAATCCAACTGTACTTTTTGAGAAGGCTCCTCTCCTTCAATGTCTGCAGTAAGATGCTGCAGATGTTCCACCAATCGATGATAGCCAGTGCCGTCATCTCTGCTGCCGTGTGCTGGATGCCAACAGCTCATCAGGAAGGCTGGCACCATCCCGGGGGGGAGGGTGTTCATTTCATGGAAGGCGGGGACAATGCTCCTCAAACTGCAGAGCATCTTAGACAATTGAGCTCACATGAGACACTGGCCAACCTGAGGAGCACCTTCAGCAATAGACTGGTTCCACCAAGATGCAGTACAGAACGCCACAGGAGATCCTTTGCCCCTGTGGCTATCAAACTGTACAACTCCTCTCCCTTCTGTCGTGAGGTAGACTGACCCCCCCCTTCCCCTTCCCCAATCTTAGCACAACCCCAATCCTTTCCACTCGTCACTTTAATTACATGCTTCATGTACTTTGTGTTTTATGACTGTTGGCAGACCAATTTCCCTGCTAGGATAAATAAAGTTCTACTGTATCATATCATATCATATCGTATTCACAGGCTCCGAACAAAGCTGTTGATAGCACCTATCCTTTGAAACACAGCCTGTGTTCCAGTCTCGACCTGTTGCCACAACATGCACCCTTTCTTCCCTGCAGCCACACAGACTCAGCTCCCCATCCACCTGATTTTGATTGTATATTCTGTACTGGTCCAGCACTCAAAGTACAGGTTTTCTTTCTCTTGGAATGATTCAAATACGTAGCTTGGCACTGCAGAATTAACAAAAGCGGGCTCACGAACAGAAAGGTCTTTAATATAATCAGGATGCTCTGAAGATTTTTTTCAGGGTCATAATCTGACCAGTCTCCTTTTGTTGTTTATGGGATTTTGCTGGAACCAAACACTGTTGCATATCCTGTATCAGGGTTACAAACTTGCCTTGTAGGTCCTTTTGGATGCCATGCTAAAATGAGTCCCTTCCTGCTATTTTGCACGGACATAAGAGAATTCCATCGTTACAATGGCAATTGCTTTTCAATGCACCATGCTGACTTGTCAAGCACTTCAGGACTTTATAATGTTAAGACAGGAGGAATGTCTTGCAGCCTTCTTTACTGAGATAGAGAACTGTTGGTGCCCAGTTGGATGAAGCCCAGACGTTAAACTTTCTAGGGTCATGCTTTGCAGACTTGATTATTTTACAGCAAAGAAAACGCAACTTGCTCTTCAAGTAGAAGCAAGGAACAGTAGGTGCTGGTTTACAAAGACGCAAAATGGTTGAGTAACTCAGTGAGCCAGGCACTATCTCTGGAGAACATGGATTGGTGACGTTTTGGGTCGGGACATATCTTCAGACTTTTGTGGTGGTGGGGAGGGGGAATGAAGGCTAGAAGAGAGGAAAGGCTAGACAAAGACTGACAAGTAATTGGTGGATGCAGGTGAGCGTGATTGTTGACAGGCAGATAGTTGTACAAAGACTAGAGATGAAGAGAGAGAAGGAATTATTCAAAAGGATTGAAGTGTTGTGATTGTGAAGCTAGAGGAAAGAAAGCAGGTGTAAGGGGAGAAGAAGGGGAGAAATAGGTTTGAGTCCAGGTGGGGCACAGGGGAGAGAAGAAATTGGGGAGTGGGAAGAAGTGGGGGTGTGGGGGGGGGGGGGGTAGGCTGTTACCCACAGCATGAGAATTGAATGTTCATGCGACTGGGTTACAAGTTACCCAAGCAAAGGATGAGGTGTTGTGCCTCCAGTTTGCATGTGGCCTCCCTATGGCAATTAATAAGGCCCAGGACAGATACGTCAATATGAAAATGAGAAGAGGAGTTAAAATGGTTGGCAACTGAGAGATCCAGCAGGTTTTCGTAGTTCAAACTCAAGTGTTTGGCAAAATAGTTGCCAAGTCTACGCTTGGTCTGTCCGGTGTATAGGAGACCACATTTGGAATACTGGATGCAGTAGATGAGGTAAGAGGAGGTGCAAGTGAGCTTGTGTTGCACTTGGAAGGACTTCTGTGGTCCCTGGATGGCGGTGAGGGAGGAGGTGTAGGGACAGGTGTTATATCTCCTGCAGTTGCTGGAGAAAGTGACAGGGGAGAGAGGAATGCATCTCCTCATCCAAAACATCTCACCATTCATTCCATCGGCCTCTGCATCTAACATTCCCCCTCCCCCCCCAGACGGAACAAGGATAGACTTCCACAGGTCCTCACCTTTCACCCCACTAACCTCCACATCAAACAAGCAAACTGGAGGAACAGCAACTTCTATTCCATTTGGGTAGTTTACAATAATGACCAATGAATTCTCCAGTCACAACCTGTCCCTCCCCCTTTCTCCCCCTCCCCACCTCTCTGCCTTGTACTCCACCTGGACATTCACCTATTTATCCGCTCCCATCATGTCACCTTCCCCTTTACACCCACATTCTTTCCTCTAGCTTCAAAATCCACAAATCCTCAATCCTTTTGTCTCACGCTTTCTGTCTTTTCATCTCCGGCCTTTGCCCCTGTCAAAAACCTCCCTCACCTGCATCCACTGATTACTTGTCAGACTTTCTCCTGCCCCTCCACTCTTCCAGCTTTCTGCCCCCCCCCCCCCTTCCTCCCCACCATAATCAGTCTGCAAAACCACTACGCCTCTTGACCCATGACGTGACCCATGCATGTTCTCCAGAGATGCTGATCTGTTGAATTGTTCCAGCACTTTGCATCTTTGCTCCTCAGGAATCAGGTCCTTCTGCAGTTTTCTGTTATATTATGCTGCAGGTAGATCATACAGGTAATGGGCTATCAAGTCTTTTAAACCAACCTTATTAAGAATGATATTGTATACTTTATTTGAATGAAAATGGCAAGAGATCATGTTACATTGAAAAACACATTGCAAAATATCATGTTACATTGAAAGGAAAACACTGTATCTCCAATAACATTGTTTCTGTAAAATACCACGTATGAAACTGTCCATTTGGAATCACTTCCAATCATTGTTACTTCGGAGTCACGTGAGTGATTCCATGAAAAAGCCCGCCAGTCCGCATGCACGTCATTACGTCTGATCACATGGCAACATCGACTGGCTGGGAGGCCAGCGGTAAGTTTCAAATCCTGCAGGTAAGTTTTAAACTTACTTTCAGGTTGTGGTTTGTTTGCAGGTTTGCAGCTCTTTTGTAGAGTTCCTGCTGGATTGGAGCCGGGGAGAAACCCTGACGAGCCGCGGGGATTCCCGACTCAGGGAATCCCGACTATGGTCGCAGGGAACCCGGCTCGGGGGAAAACCCGGCTACGGACCGTGGGGAACCTGGCTCGGGGAAAGCCCGGCTACGGACCGCGGGGAAACCGGGCTTGGGGAACGTGATGAATGAGACCACGGGAAGACCTGGTTGCGGACCGCGGGGAAACCCGACCACGGAGACCGTGGGAAGACCCGGCTGCGGACCACGGGAGTGCGGATAGCCGACGGCCGTCGGGTTCGTTACCCAAGTTGCTGACAGCGGTCAGCGTCTTCAGACTCCGGCAGCCCCGAGAGGGTGTGCAGCCTAACGGAGTTGGAGAGGCCTGGACTGGGACAAAGTCAGGCCAGGAGGGTTCCCCTCCATAGGTACGTCCTGGGACATTTACCCAGGTGGAGCATGAGGAGATGCTCCATCCCGATATAGGTCCATTGAAGGGGCCATATCAGCAGCACCTGTTTCAAGGCTGCTTACTAATCACCTCTCCGTGGAGGAAAGTGCGAGGGATCAGTGTGTGACTGACTCTAAACCAGGAAGCATGGGCGTGAAACATACTGGTGAAAGGGGCCGCTGCAGCAGAGCTGGCTTCCTACCATTGGCAGAAAACACGGGGGGCGCAGAGTTCCATCACATTACAAGCTTGGTAAGCATCAGTGAGCTCACGTCACATCATTACAGGAACATACACCTGTAAATTTCTGCACTCCTGGAAGTGCCGGCAGTGAACAACGCTATCTGGGGAGACTATACATGGCGAGGCCAGCAATGTCCAGCCGCCGAATCTTCTCCTTGGAAAAGACTTAGCCAAACAGGTAAAAAATATGGATGAGGAAGCAAGGCTGTCGGACTAGTCAAGGCACCAACGACGGACCAAAGCCTCACTGTTTCAGCGACAACACCCCTACTGCCTCCATCGGCAGTAAGCGGTTCACTGAAGCTGGTGGCAGCTTGAAAGCTGATTCCCTGGGCAGAGGGCTTTCAGGCCAAGGCCCAAACTAGCTGTCAGAAAAAATGTGCAATCCACGCACACCAGCAGTTCTATCCTCCAAATGAAGACTGGGAATAGAAACCGCATCAGGGGCCATTGGGCTTACCATAAGACCACCGGTAACCATCGAGGTAGGTGGGTCTGGGTCTTTCCGAAACATGGGTGTGTGGACCAGTTACAAGTTGGTGATAGATTACACTTGTTTTTTGTACAAATGACGACGGATAACTTCAGATCCGTTTATAACTGAAAAGATAACATCAGATCAGTTTATACAGCACAGTGTACAAGGGTTCCAAATGGAATTCCTTTAACTCAATGCCACCCATACCATATATACCAAGCTGGACATTTATCATTCCAACAAAAGGTTTGGGTATCCAAGCAGATATCCAAACAAGTGAAAGGCTGGAAGCTGTTGGGTTGATTAAAGCACCCACGACGGGCATAGCTTCACCATTTTGACGACACCCTGCTCCTTCATAAAGAAAGATGGAGGATGTTGGATCACCCTTGGTTAACTCACAGGCTCTTGTGCAGTATAGACATTTAGAATGGAAAACATTGTTACTGTCTAAGCAACTGATTTCCATAGGATGCTTTATGGCATGCATTAATCTCAAAGATGCACGTTATTCAGTTCCCTATCACAGGGATCACGAGAGACATTGAAATTTAGCTGGATTGGCAATGATACCAGTTAAAGCATTGCGAAATGGGCTAACTTCAGTTCCCAGGCAATTTACTAAATTACCAAGCCAGTGCTTGGGCAGCTCAGAGCTCAAAATCGCATTATTAGGGCCTATTTGGATGATATTCTGAAAATGCTAAAATACCAACAAGAGTTATAGATTATTGGGATTTACCTTTAACTATAGTAATTTATCTGTGACTCCGCCCTGGAGCTAGAGATTAGAATTAATGGAAGCCTGTGACAATCTTGTTGTATATTCATCAAGTGGATAGGTATATGGATGGGAAGGGAATGGATGGGGTATGGTCTGAGTGCAGGTAGATGGGACTAGGGGAAAATAAATGGTCGGCACGGACTGGAAGGGCCAAGAGGGCCTGTTTCCGTGCTGTAATTGTTATATGGTTATAACAATACAGTGGTTAAGTGGCCACGGTAATTGGCAATATAGTGGCTGATTTTCAGCTGCGCATTAGGGGCCTTTGCATGATCAGAATTAACAATGTGCAAAGAAAAAAGCTCTCAAGTACCACGTAGATCATTGTTAACAGACCTATGCTATTACCAGCTGAAGCCAACAAGTCACATTTATGGACAAATAGTATTCAGCATTATTCCAGTAACTTTTGTTCATTAAACTTTCAGTTATATTACAAACTGATGCTGGTGCTCAAAGATGTAAAATTACTATACCATCT
Organism: Raja brachyura; assembly: GCA_963514005.1. The sequence continues at coordinate 4,426,816 of OY740784.1, forward strand.
CTTGTTACAGAGGCAGATGGGATGTGCATGAATGACCAATTCCTCAGTTATATGGTATCAACTACCTAGAGACACTAAGGGCATTCTATGCGTTAAAGGCTTATTGTGCAAATATGCATATCTGCATGCTCCACTACTAGTTGATACACTACGGTGGTGGCAAATATTAATCACATGGGTGCAATCAAGTCAATATCTTATAATAGTTTACCTAACCTCATTTGGTGCTGGTGTATCATCGCGTAAGTCAATGACAACACAGAATGGATGTTGGATCACAAAGTATTTAATGACATTGTGGCTCGAGGGAACACCAAATATCGATTTGTTTGCTCCTCGACTCAATCACCAGTCGCAAAATATGTGGCATGGCAGCCATACTCAGGGGCAGTGGCGATGGATATATTCTCGCTACATTGGGGAGGAATGGTCTTTATGTTCTTCCTCCATTTTGGCGCTTCAGTCGGTGCTTGCTTAAGATCTAGCAAGACTCCGCCTCAGGTTTTGGTAGTGTCTGCCAGGCCTACACAGCCATGGGTCCCCTCATACTGGGAATGATAACAGAGCCTTTTATGGCTGTTCCCAAATGCAGAAATCTGCTGGTTTTACCCGTGACTGGGGAGAACCATTCACTGCATAAGCGAATCGATTTGTTGGTTTACAGACTCTGAGAAGACCTTTCCTGCGGTTCGCGCTGTCAGGTCCTATGGTGGATGTAATTACTGCGGCTTGGAGAAATAGTATCTAGAAACAGTACATCTCCTATATCAAGAAATGGGAAGTGTTCTGTTTACAGCCCAACATATCGTATGACACGACACATATAACAGATGTCTTCGAATTCCTCTCAAAGCTATAATTTCCTGAGAGATGCAGTTTTAGTGCTATCCATTGTACCAGTGGTGCCTTGTCATCATACTTGCTGCTGGCATCGGGGCACCACTCTGTCGGGTCTCACCCACTGATATCCAGATTTATGAAGGGTATTTTTAACTCAAATTTCCCCAGGCCTGGGTACTGGGAGATATGGATTGCTAACGTTGTGCTGATGCTGCCTCGCCGGTGGCTCCAGCTACATCCCTGTTCTCAGTCAAAATCACTTACAGAGTGGTTATGCTCAAGGCGCTGGGTTCAGCGCAATGGGTCCAGTTGTTGCATAAGCTGCAACTGGACAGGATGGTTTCGTCTGCAAATAATATAACATTTATGATCATGACTTAGTCTAGCAGAGTAGACCGGGGGCATCAGGTCTCAAACTAGTTTTCATGGCGTACCCATGGACCTTTGGTTGTGTGTGGTCACACATCCACAACAGCATTTAGGGCACCTAGAGCTTTAAAGGCTCTGAACTAGCAATGTTTGTTAGTTACTAAAAACCTCATAAGAAGGAATCAGTCTAGACCATCTCCAAGTGGTTAAAACAGGGTTTGCCTTGTGCAGGAGTGGACACTGATATTTTTAGAATCTCACTCCACCAGGGCTGCAACAACAACTGCAGTGAGGGTTATGGATTTCTGCTGGACCACATCCTAGCAACTGCAGGATGGTCTAACGATCGAATTTCCAAATGTTTTAGAACAAACCCATTGGTAGACGGGGGGGCTATTTGCCAACTCTATCTTAAGTTCTGTTTATAGTTCTCCCTGGAGGAGAGGGGTCACTATTATGTTCATTTTGCTCATGTTTATATCTTTGTCATGCCTGGAAGCACTTACTTTTGGTCAATTGATGCAGTGTGTGACGCCTGGATTCGTTTCCACCGCATGAAATCACAGAGCTTTGAAATCTTCACGGAATCACTCACATGACTCCAAAGTAAAATAGTAAGATTAAACGAGAACTTACCAGTTTGAAGTTTGATCTTTATTTTATGAGGAGTTACGATGAGCGATTACGTGCCTGCCGCTCCCAACCCTCATATCTTAAAGGTCATCTGGTAGTTCTAGTCTTCTCTAATCTTACTATGTCACTTCAGCTACATTTATCTGTGATTTCACACTGCTGCTTTGAAGATTGACGCGCATGCGGACTGGCGGGGCTTCTTCACGTAATCGCTCATCGTAACTCCTCATAAAATAAAGATCAAACTTCAAACTGGTAAGTTCTCATTTAATCTTACTATTAAACCTCACAGTTAGATGGTGATATTGAAATACTGCCTTTAGAGAGACTGATTAACAAAAACTGCACTGATCAAAATTTATAGCCTGTTACAAACATGGTTTTACTGTACAGAAAAGAAATGTGCTGATAGAATAGTGTTTGCTAGCAACCGTGACAAATGTTCAGATACAACTATTATCATTGTTTGGGTTTGGGCTTGAGCCATATCATGCCCGAGTAAAAATGAACAAAAATGCCTTTAGACATACATACGACAAGTAAAATATTCGGATGACATCTATTGAACTGTTGTAGCATTATTGCAAATGTGATGAGGAGAACATGCACATTTGGAAAAGAGCCTGACCTGGCGGACTGATAAAAGGAGGAATGCATCCATCTGATAGATGAGCCCACACATGTGATTATTTGGTGCCTGTAAAGTTCAATATGTGTTAAATAACTGAGCTTTTGCTGTGTTTAACTTGCACTTCAAGTTCTCCTCACATATTGAATTTGATTAAGGAATGGTTAAAGAATGAGTTTTTCAGAAAGAAACAATGTTGGTCAATTATTCCAAATCCCAGAACATCACAACAAAGGGTTCCTTAAATCCAACCACCTTCAGCCGCTTCATCAATGGCTTTATGTTCATCATAATTTCAGAAGAGGGTTTGTTTACCGGATAGCACCAGCAAAGCTGCCTCGCCAACAGTCTGTCTGCCCATTCCTTCTCTGTTGTTTTTATAGTGTATGTTAAATATATGTTTTAGTGTATCTTTAGCTTGTTTTATTTTGGGGGTGGTGGGATGTTGGGGGAAACTTTTTAAAACTGTCTTACCTCGACGGAGATGCAAATATTTTTCCGTATCGTATCTCCATCCACACTGCGGCATAACATTGAGGAGCTGGCGGCCTCTGCTGGAGACCAACGTCAGGAGCTCCAACCGCGGGAGCCTGCAGGACATAACATTGTGGAGCTCGCGGTCCCTGGTTAGAGACCGACTTTGTGAGCTTGAAGCCGCGGGAGCTTCGACCACCCCGACGCGGGGGCTTCGATCGGCAGCTACGGGAGCTTTGATCACCGCGACTGCAGATGGTTTGACTGCTTTGACCGCGGGAGAAAATGAGGGAAGAAGATTAGACTTTATTGCCTTCCATCACAGTGAGGAATGTAGGGGAGCCGGTGTGGTGGATGCTTATGTTAACTTCTATGTAGTTGTGTGTCTTGGTGCTTTTTTTTGGATGGCTGTATGGTAATATAAATATCACTGTACCTTATTTGGTGCACATGACAATAAAATACCTTTGAAGCCTTTGAAACCTTTAATAATATTTACATCAAAGTGACATGGTGGAGAGTCACTGACTTTAAGTTTCTGGGCACGTACATCTCCCAGGACCTTACATGGACAGTGAACACCATCACTCTCGTAAAGAAGTCACAGCAGTGGCTATATTACTCTGTGGAGAGCAAACGTCTCACAGCAGCTGCTGCTGTCCTTCTACCGGTGCGCCGTGGAAAGCATCCTCTCCTATGGCATCCTGGTGTGGTTTGCTAGCTGCACTGTGGCTGGAAGGAAGGCACTACAGAGGGTTATTAAAACAGCACAGAGCATCACAAACGCTCAACTACCCTCCCTGACGACATTTACAAGGCCCGATGTTTACGCCGGGCGACAAACATCACACAGGACTCATCCCACCCTGTCAACCACCTTTTCACTCTGCTGCCCTCTGGGAGGCGATACGGGTCTTTGAAGGCCCGCACTTGCAGACTAACTAACAGTTTCTACCCACGTGCCATTAGAGAACTTAACTCAAACAGATAACACTACGGGCAACACAACACAATTCGGGGTGCATTGTACAAAATTGTCTGCTGGAGTGTGCAATATAATGTACACTCTTATTACCTATGACTTATTTTATTCATTGATCTTGCGGTAAATGTAAATGTGAGAGTAAATGGTTGATTGTGTTATTGTATTTTGTTCTTTTTAAATCTTTTTACCCTGTGCCTTTTATTGTTTACCACTGAAGGAGATGCACATGAAATTTCATTGTACATTGCTGTGCAATGATAATAAAACATATTTGATTTGATTTGATTTGATTTGAGTGAGCTTGGCTCCATTCCCCATCAAATGAAGCAGCCTGCACCTGCATGTAGCAAGAATTAGACAACATTTAGAGGTGGGCGAATAAGTGGCAAGAGACATTCATGTCTCAAAAGTGTCAGGCACTGATTATCTTACTCAAAGTGTTGTGGCCCTGTACTGTGTATCATCTACAAAGTGCATTGCAATTACTGATCCAAGCTACTCTGATGCAAAGCTTTCAGGTGAGTTTTACCTTCATGAGCAACAAAGACAGCAAGCCTTTCACCTCAATGTTGTCTCCAAGTAGCACACCATGCCTATATATCACAGTTCCTTCAGCATCACTGGGTCCCTATCTTGGAACCACCAGCACAACATTACTGTGAGAGTATATTTATTAATGGGACTGTACAGGTTCAAGGAAGTGACTCACAATCTTCTTCACAAGGGCAATTCGGAATAAGTGATAAATACTAGTAAGATTAAACAAGAAGTTACCAGTTTGAAGTTTGATCTTTATTTTATGAAGAGTTGCGATGAGCGATTACGTGAAGAAGGCCGTCACCACGCATGCGTGTCAATCTTCAAAGCAGCAGTGTGAAATCACAGAGAAGAGTTGTTGAACTAAAATAGTAAGATTAGAATTGACTAGAACTTACAGAAAGAACTTTATGTTACAAGGTTCGGGAGCGGAGGGCACATAATCGCTCATCGTAACTCCTCAAAAAATAAAGATCAAACTTCAAACTGGTAAGTTCTTGTTTAATCTGACTTCGGAGTCACGTGAGCGACTACGTGAAGATTTTGAAGCTCTGTGATTTCATGCTGAGGAACGAGTCCACACGTCACAACTGCATCAATTGACCAGGACGAGTGGAAAAATTAATGCATTCAAACCTGACATGGTTAAACAATACTGATGCTTTAAGAACAAAATAAATTAACAGTGACCCCTCTCACTCAGGGAAACTGTGAAACAGAACTTAAAACAGAATGTTCCAGAGCCGATGCCTGAAAAAAAACCTGAGCATTGCAAAGGACAAACTGCACCCCCTCCACACATATCTGGATCTCCTGCCATCAGGCAAGAGATACCGTAGCATCAAAAGCCCGGACAAGCAGACTTCTAAACAGCTTCTTCCACAGGCTGAGGCTGCTAAACAGTCACTCCACCTGATTCTGCTGCTTTTTTGCACTGACAATTTAATAACAAACTCTGGCACTGGCCATTGGACAATTTATGACTGTTTTTACTTGTATTTTAATGTTGCTGTTTTTTTTTACCTGCACTTTTAACTATTCGTAATGTTTTTATCAGGGACTGGATTGTTTTTTATTGTTTTTATTTATGTGTGAAATGTTTAAGCTTTATGTGTGATGCTCTGGTATTTCCTGGGAAATGTCTTCTCTTTTTGCACCGTACAACTGTTGCTTTGTAAGATGACAATAAAGGTTAATTGATTGATTGATTGATTGAATCAGCAAAAATCCTTGGTCTGGCGATAGGCTTGTTATAAAACCTTTCGACCATCATTCGACCATCCCACAGCCACTAGAATATGGTTGAGAGGGACGTCCATACCCCTTGCTGCTGATGTTGATGCAGCCCTGGTGGAATGATGTTTAAAAGTGTCAGTGTCCACTCCTGCACACGCAAGAAACTGTTTAATCCATTTAGATCTGCACTGTAACCTTTTTTTGAGGTTTGGTATAACTAACAAAGAAGGAGAGCTCCGAGCCTCTCAGGCTCTTAGTGACCTTAATGTATTGAAGTATGTGTAACACTACACACAATCGTGGATCTGAGGGGTGTGCCATAAAACTCAATTTAAGCCCCAGTATCCCTGGCCTGCTCTGCTTAATGAGGTCATGAACAAAAAAGATGATGCTATTTCAAGATGTACCAATACTGTCCAGTCTGAGTTAATGTAATGTCTGGACCCGTTGTGCTGAGGCCAGCACCACGAGCATGACTACTTTGAGTGTAAGATGGTGCAGAGACAGAGATGAAGCTGGTGCCCACTGACGGAGCAGCTTGAGAACTATGCTCACATCCCATATATGTGTGTACTTGGGCCTAGGGGGAGTGGAGTTAAAAATGCCCTTCATAAACTTGGTTATTAAAGGGTGAGATCCTACCATGTGGTTCACTGACCCCAGCCATAAATAATTTGACAAAGCACTCCGGACACTGTTAATGGCACTGTAACTGAACTTGTAATCATGAAAAAGTGACGAAAGAAACTCCAAAACGTCCATGATAGAAGCTGTCGTATGAAATATTAGAGCGGGAACAGTACATCTCCCATTTCCTTATGTGAGTGATGTACTGTTTCTGTGTGCTCTTCCTCCAGGCCGCAGTGATGACATCTATGGTACGCTCTGAAAGCCCGAGCCCCAGGAACGGTCTCCTCAGAATCTGCAAACCAATAAATTCATACGGTCATGAAGAGGGTGGCTTTCCCCTGTCGCCGGGTGTACCAGCAGATTTCTATGTTATTGGTTGCATGCAAAACCATCTACATCCTTCCCCTTCGAAAATAAAAAAAAACAGACCGTTGTCACTACAACAGAATTAAACAGAATTAAACAGAATCGCCATAACGAACAGGTGGCTTGCTGATCCGGCCCGAGCGCGTACGGATGCCTCCCCCTTCCCCCGGAGGAGCAGAAAAAACAGGGGAACCCGAGACAGTAGGGGAACCAGGGAAGGGCGGTGGGGTTGGAGGAACAGCGGAGGGAGAACCGCGACCGGCAACAGGTGACCCGCGCAGAGGGGAACCGGGTGCTCGATATGGGGAACGAGGCATGCAGGGAACGCCGGCTGGGACAGGAGCCGGCTGCTGGTATGAGAGCGGCGGGGCATAGGGGCCCGGGGCCTGCGGCTTCGGCTCATTAACCGCAAGCAGGTGTTGACGGCTCCTACGGTAGATGGTTCCCTCATAGTCGACCAGATACGAACGAGGTGAGTCGGCCACCCCAACCACAGTAGCCAGACGGGAGTGACCACTGGCGGTTTGCAATCGAACAACCTGTCCAGGCAACAGAGGATCGAGTGGTCTGCACGACCGATCGTGGGAACGCCGCTGGCTGTCATGTTTCTCTTGAATGCGCCTCTGCACGGAGGCAGGCTCCAGCACCCGAGGTTTCAGCTGGCGCTGGGCAATCGGGATGGTAGATCTGGTTGTTCTGGACATTAGACGCTGAGCAGGGGACCCCATGGCCGGATCCCTGGAAACATTCCTGAGGTTCAGGAGATCCAAATACAAATCAGAGTTAGACAGCCTCGCCTGTTCCATCAGAAGCTTGGCGCTGCGGACGGCCCGTTCAGCAAGGCCGTTGCTCTGTGGGTACTCCGGGCTGCTGGTGAAATGCACAAAATTCCATTTGTCGGCAAAATTCTTGAACTCTCGGCTGGTAAACTGCCTGCCATTGTCAGTCTGCAGCCTGACAGGGGACCCAAACGTGGAGAAGTGTTTCCGCAGCTTCCGGATCACCATCTCCGACGTGAGGGATGTCAGCAAATCCACCTCGAACCAGTTTGAGTACGAGTCGACCAGGACAAGGTAGTGGTTACCACGCCACTCGAAGATGTCGGCAGCCAGCGAGGACCAGGCCAAGGCAGGAGCGGGCTGTTGCAGCAGGGGCTGTCGCTGCTGGTGTGGAGCAAGACTGTTGCACGTGGAGCAGGCAGAAACACGGTCTCGAATATATTTGGCCATTCCAGGCCAGTAGAATTGGCACTGAGCGTGGGCGAGTGTTGCATCGAACCCGGGGTGTCCGCTGTGGGCTGCGCAGTAGTAAGAATCGAACAGAATAGAATAACTATGTAGATGGTTTTGCATGCAACCAATAACATAGTTACCTCAGTACCATTAACCACGCCTAGTCAACATCAATCATAACGCCCTCCCCTTCCTGGGTACGGTTCATTAGAAGAATCTAGCCAGTACTTGAGGATGTATGTAATACCTTGTGCTATCATTAAAATGTGTTGAACACTCTTAGAGTTTGTAAATTGCTTATTTACATGGTGTCAGAAGTGGGATCTGCCAGAACGAGTTCTTGGCGTCTAGGACCGAAAAGATGGTGGCTTGCCCGACCTGAGCCGCCACAATTAACATCCACCACAGTGAGTTCACCAAACACCTCCTCACTGTGCTGGAAGGTAAAAGTCTTAGAGTCTCTGTCTTCTCCCTCCTTATTCTCCCTCTGCGCTGAGGAGATCCAGGCCTCCGATGCTGCCGTCCACCAGACCCGCGGCCGAGCCTCCGAAACGGGGCCGCCGCCTGGTTGGTAACCAGGTAAATTGATAAATTGGAACGCCGGAACATTGCCACAGGGCCCGCCGCTGGAACGTCGCTGGAGCACCGCATCCCCGAAGCCAGGTCACCGCTGGAGCACCACAGCCCCGAAAGCCAGGTCGCCGCTGGAGCACCGCAGCCCCGAAGCCAGGTCGCCGCCTGGTTGGTAACCAGGTAAATTGATAAATTGGTAACTGATGATTAAGCCTTGATGCAAACAGATCAATGTACGGTATACCGTAACAAAGGACAATGTCATTAAACACTTCGTGATTCAACATTCATTCTTTGTTGTCATTGAACTCTCGTGACCTGGTGTCTGCCACCGTGTTATATCTACCTGGTAAGTAGATAGCTGAAACCCAGATGTTTCTCACAATACATCAGTGCCAGATGAGATTAGACAATTTATCACAAGATACAGGCTTACTTCCACCCATGTGATTAATGCACGCTACTGCTGTAGTGTTGTCAATCTGAAGTTGGACATGCACATGATGCATGTTGGTACAAAAAGCCTTTAACCAATAGAGTGCTCCCAACAACTCTAAGTAGTTAATACCGTGTGACTGAAGAATTGATGATTCCTGCAGATTCCACCGCAGCTTGAAATGGTATCGGTAGCACCCCAACCTAGCATACTGGTATCAGTATGCAGGATAACTGATGGTGTATTGACTAAAAGAGTACTGGGACAACACTGAATATTGTTAACCCACCATTGCAACTCAGCCAGGGCTTCAGCTGGCAATTGCATGGGTCTATCGAAGCGACCTCTATGAAGCTGGAGTGCCTGTTCCTTTGTACACTGTAAGTTTTGGTAGTGCAAAGGCCTGAACTGAGCAGCTGGGAAAGCAGCCACTATTTTTTTCATTTATACTAGCTACATGCCTAATAGAAGGTTGATTATTAACAATGAGTTTCCTACAGGCTTCAATTAACTCTAATTGCTTGCCACGAGGCAGAGTCACTGACATGTGTACTGAGTTAATGGTGAATCTCAAATAGTCAATTATCGTAGATGGCACTAATTTAGACAACTGGATGGATTAAGAGTTTTGTAGCTGACACAGTTAATTCAGCTAATTCCAAAGTCCTCCCAATGACTAAGATCTCATCCAAATATGCCATGACTATATGATTATGTGCCCTGAGTAGTCCTAGGACTGGTTTTAGCAATTTAGTGAATAGTCTGGGGGCTGAGGTTAATCCATTAGGCAATGCTTTAAACCGCCACAACTGCTCCTTCCAGTTAAACTTCAAAAATCTCCTGTGATCTTCATGAATGGCCACTGAATAGTAAACATCTTTCAGGTCATTGCTTGCCATGTAGCATCCCTTGGAAAGCAGTTGTTTGGCAGTGACAAAAGTTTCCATTTTTAAGTGTTTATACTGCACAATGGTGTTAAGCTCTGTCAAATCAAGGATAATTCTACATCCTCCATCCTTCTTTTGCCTAGTAAATATGTTGGACACAAACTGGTGAGGCTCACGACTCGACCTCTCAATTACCCCTTTCTTGAACAAAGACTCAAGTTCTCCTTGTGCACTCACACACTCCTGTTGTGAAAACACAAAAGTGCGGCTAGGGGTATGCTGAGTGGGTGGAGGCGAGTCAGAAATGAACTCAATTTGGAAACCTTGTATACTGTGCAGTATAAATGGGTCAGATGTTATCCAATGCCATTCATGTAAGAACAATTGTAACAAGTTGCAATCTCCCCCCAACTTGTAATTGATCCATCGCAGGCTCACTTACCTTAGTGGTTACCGGTGGTAAGGTCTCTGCTTCTGCCCCCGGGGTCTGGGGGGTAGGGCTGTTGGAGGATGCCATCCCCACATCTTGAACACGGCCCGGCTTGGGCCCTGCCCTAAAAAAGACTTCTGTGCCTGTTGCTCGGAACCACGTCCACCATATCCGGTGAACCGTCTGGTATGGAGAGGAGGGTAGGGGTGCCTTCATAAGGCCAAGGGTTTTAGCCTCCTCATCCAGCTCATTTACCTGTTTAGACAGGTCTTCTCTGATCAGGAGGTTTGGGGGTTGCACATTCCCCGGCTTGCACAGCCTAGCAAATTTAGGGTTTAGAGCAGGACGGATGGCATTCTTCCTGAGGCAATTGATTTCAAAATGTACATTGCACATTAATGCCATCACGTCCTGCTGAGTATCAGAGAGGGGTGCCCCATCCACTGGCCTGGCAAAGGCCGTGATGCCTGAGGCAAGTAGCCTGAGGATTCTTTGAATTTTAACCTCTTGGGCTCTGACACCCCCTCCAATGTGTCCCCAGATAGATTGGTTTAAAACCGGGACACTAAGTGAGGCACAGTTCAGTGGAGTATGATATTTGGCAGTAGTATCCTCCATAGTTTAGTCTTGGAGTTGATGGGAGGCCAGATAATTTATGCTCATGGCGAGCTCTTCTTCCAATGGTTCCCCTGTTAGGGCAGGGAGAGAAAATCTGGATGCCATAGGTGTTTGCCCCTCATGCCATGAAGCATGCTGCCCAACTGTGCCTCCGTACTCTGGGTCAGTATAACACTGACCTCGTACGCTCCCCTCATCAGAGAGGGAGATATTCTGCATCCCTGACACGGGTGCTGCTGCCTCGGGTTCTCTGTAATACCCTGGCTCCGATAGCTCCGTTCTTTGGAGCATATCGTGCTGGAGTAACCTCTCCACTAGGTTCTCCATGTGGGCCAGCCTGCCAATAACGCTGCCCATAGAAGGAGGGGAATTTTCCACCTCCTGGCCCGACTCATCTGAGTCCAGGGCCCTCACAGACTTTCTGCTGGCTTTCCTCCCCCGTGGAGTAGGCGAGGAGCTTTCTGGCAGCACCAAGTCTGTAGCCGCTGGCTGCTCTGCCAGCAGCCCTGAAGGCGAATTTGGCGGCCGCCCGCTGCCCGCAGGCTTGGGGTCTTCCACAGCCGGTTTTGTTGCGGCCTGCCTCTTTACCTTGGATATGTTCTCCCGAAGTCCGATGCTGAAAGGTAAGCAAAAAACCCCGAACCAGGAGCAACAACCTCAGCTAAGTTATGAACACTTACCTTAGCGTTTTAAAACTTACCGCTGGAAGGATCGACGCGCCCGCCAGTCAGTCGTTGCGCAATGCGTCATGCGCATGTGTGGTGACGACCTTCTTCACGTAGTCACTCACGTGACTCCAAAGTAAAATAGCCTTACCAGTGATACAATATCCTGTTAAAAGTTAATATATTACAAAATATTTTCTAAGTATATTCAAGGCAGTTTGAGAGGTAAAAAAAAAGTCAGTAATGTTTTTTATTGCATACAAAGCAGGCTTGTGGAGCTAAATTCTGGTTATATGCTTTTGACATCCATGGGACAAAATTTCATATGAGTACAATTTGCAGTTGCTACCATAATTAGCGTAAGGAACTTGGAAGGACCTTTATCTTTTGTGAGTTTCTGAGCTTTTGATTTTCACACCAAATTGTCCATCACAAAATTTGATTTTTTATCATTGGATGTATTTTTTTAGCAGCCTGCTCTGAATTAAGCTTAACATTGACATGGCATCATTATGAAGATGTGATTTATTCTCTATCTGTCTGAGCCAAGAGTTTCTGTGAAAGGTACAGGAGTCAATGTTCGAGCTGCAAGTGTGTACGTATTTTTTGATGCTGAGGAAATAACATTATTGGCAAGGAACCCAATGCTCATGCTGCAACATCTAATTTGTGCTTGGAACAGCACCAATAGTGGCTGGGCAAATAATAATATCAATTCATCACTAGAAATCATACCTTGGTCCAAAAGTGATAAAGTAAATGATAACCATTTGTGGAATGTAACGTGTGTTCTGAACCGTTGTCAATATTGTTTTCCATTTAATAGTCCTATAGTGCCATCTGATTTTTTGGTGTCAGGAGGAAGGCTTCAGAATATAAAACAGAATCATTTTGAATGATCATCCACCAGGAACATTGACTTAAAACGTTATTATAAAACGTTGACTGACTTCAATTGTGTCACAGAAGCAACCCAGCTTTAAAGAAGAGACAGGGTAGATTCAAAATGCTGGAGTAACTCAGCAGCACTGGCAGCATCTCTGGGGAGAAGGATTGGTTGAGACGCTTCTTCAGACTGATGTCAGGGGAGTGGGTGGGACATAGATAGAATGCAATCAGAGACAGTAAGACTGGTTTGACAACTGGGAAGTGGAGGGGATGGAGAGAGAGGGAAAGCAAGGGCTATCTGAAGTTAGAGAAGTCAATGTTCATACCGCTGGGGTGTAAACTACCCAAGCAAAATATGAGGTGCTGTTCCTCCAGTTTGCACAGGGCCTCACTCTGACAATGTAGGAGGCCCAGGACAGAAAGGTCAGTGTGGAAATGGAAGGGGGAGTTGAAGTGCTGAGCAACCGGAAGATCAGGTAGGTCATGGCGGACTGAGGGGGGGTGTTCAGCGAAAAGTCTGCGCTTGGTCTCACTGATGTAGAGAAGTTGACACCTGGAACAGCGGAACCAGTAGATGATGTTGGAGGAGGTGCGTGAACCTCTGCCTCACCTGGAAAGACTGTTGGGGTCCTTGGATGTTTAAAGATGTCTTAGCTCAGAGTAGTCAGTGTCAAAAGGTTTCACATACAGTATCCATTCTGACTACTACACAACCTACACCACTAACCTTTTGTGTGCAAACAGATCAAAGGGTGCTTCATGAAACCACCTGAGGGTTTATAATGAAGATAGACACAAAAAGATGAAGTTACTCAGCACGTCAGACAACATGCCTCAGAAAAGGAATTTGTGATGTTTCAGGTCGAGCCCCTTCTTCAAGCTGAGTGCCAGGAGAAAGTGAAATTAGATATGTAGATGGTGATATAGAGAGATATGGAACAAGTGAATGAAAGAAATGTAAAAAAGTAGAGATGATAAAGGAAAGAGGCCATTGCTAGCTGTGGGCTAGGTGAAAACGAGTTACAGACAATGAGACTCAACAAGACAACTTTGAACCCAGTACAATGACTTGGGTCGGGGAATGATGAGGTGAGAGGGGATGCAAGGGTTAATTGAAGTTAGGGACATCAATATTCATACCTCTGGGTTGTAAGCTGCCCAAGCGAAATATGAGGTGCTGTTCTATTCTATCCAGATTTCAAGTGAAGGGGAAGAACAAAGATTCAGGTGGTATCTTTTCATTGTCGGGGTACTTGAAAGTCCTTCCTGTGCTTGTGCTGTGTTCCTGTCCTTTCAAAGTGCTTGTGAAATGGCGGAAGGAAATAATGCAGGAAATCTGCACGCAACAACATCTCACATACAGCCATGAGATAGATGACGGATATTCTGTTCCTCTGATATTGGCTTACAGAGGAAGGTTGGCAGGCCCCAGCCTGCATTCATCTTCAAACAATATAATGGATCCCTTATGTCCACTTGAGAGGCCAAATAACATTTCAGTTTAATTTCTCATATCACAGACAGCAGGGCTAAATTGAACAGCCTTCTGGAAAAGGGTGCAGAGGTCACAATGTTTGATTAACTACATCCTGTGCATTGATTGTAATGCAGGCACTAGTCCAAATGTTGATGCCTGCTCATGATAATGATCTTCCTTCTCTGCCAGCTCTGGATGTTTGATTTACTGCATGCAAGCATCAACAGAAGGCCCAGGATTGGCACTTAATCACACCATGTAATGAAAACCCAGACCTCTCACAGATGAGACTCAGTGTACAAAAAGACGCAAAGTGCTGGAGTAACACAGCAGGTCAGGCAGCATCTCTGGAGACCATGGATAAGAATCCTCCCTAGCTTCCCACAAGAAGCACTCAATCAGGCCCAAGGAATCTATCCACTGTCTGAAGAAGGGTCTTGGCCTGAAACGTCACCCATTCCTTCTCTTCAGAGATGCTGCCTGTCCCACTGAGTTACTTCAGTATTTTGTGTCTATCTTTGGTGCAAACAAGCATCTGTAGTTCCTTCCTACACAGTGACATTTCAGGTCAAGACTCTTATTCAGATTCCTACTTTGAAGAGCGACTCATTGTCAATGAACAGGTCCTGGGAATCTGATCTGGGCATGTTAAAAAAGGATGACCACAACGAGGAGGGCAAACACATTTCCTGAATCATCCTTTGTTTATTTATTCACAGGATGAAGATGTCAGTGGCAACACCAGTAGAAATTGTTCATCCTCAATTATAGACAATAGACAATAGACAATAGACAATAGACAATAGGTGCAGGAGTAGGCCATTCGGCCCTTCAAGCCAGCGCACCCATTCAATGTGATCATGGCTGATCATCCACAATCAGTGCCCCGTTCCTGCCTTCTCCCCATATCCCCTGACTCCTCATTCTGTAAGAACCCTATCTAGCTCTATCTTGAAAGTATCCAGAGACCCAGCCTCCACCGCCCCCTGAGGCAGAGAATTCCACAGACTCACCACTCTCTGTGAGAAAAAGTGTTTCCTCGTCTCCATTCTAAAAGGCTTACCCCTTATTTGTAAACTGTGGCCCCTGGTTCTGGACTCCCCCAGCATCGGGAACATGTTTCCTGCCTGTAGCGTGTCCAAACCATTAACAATCTTATATGTTTCAATGAGATTCCCTCTCATCCTTCTAAACTCCAGAGTGTACAAGCCCAGCTGCTCCATTCTCTCAGCATATGACAGTCCCGCCATCCCGGTAATTAACCTTGGAAACCAATGCTGCATTCCCTCAGTAGCAAGAATGTCCTTCCTCAAATTTGGAGACCAAAACTGCACACAATACTCCAGGTGTGGTCTCACTAGGGCCCCATACAACTGCAGAAAGACCTCTTTGCTCCTATACTCACCTCCTCTTGTTATGAAGACCAACATGTCATTCGCTTTCTTCACTGCCTGCTGTACCTGCATGCTTACTTTCATTGACGGATGAACAAGGACCCCTAGATCGTGTTGTACTTCCCCTTTTCCCATCTTGACACCATTTAAATAGTATTCTGCCTTCCTGTTTTTGCTACCAAGGTGGATAACCTCACATTTATCCACATTAAACTACATCTGCCATGCATCTGCTCACTCACCCAACCTGTCCAAGTCACCCTGCATTTCATTTCGGAGTCACGTGAGTGACTTCGTGAAGAGCCCGCCGGCACGCATGCGCGACATATCGTCGCATCGCATTGCTGCCGACGGCTGGTCGGGAGCGCGGCTCCTGACCAGCCCTTCAGAGGGCCGACTCAGGTAAGGCTAAGCCCCCTAGAGTTGGCGTTTCCTGTTGGGGGGGGGGAGCAGTGTGTTCTCTCCCTACAGGAACGTGGATTTGGAGTCGCCGGCACTTATCCCGGAGCCTTTCTCAGCGGCTCACCTGCGAGTCGGGCCGGGAAACAGGCGTGGTGTCGGGGAGCCCTGTTGGTACAGGGCCCGACCCGCCGATACATCGGAGCTCCAGTGTGAGTTGGTGTCTTGTTGTGGCGGGTGTATATTATGTTCTCTCCCTGCAGGTACGTGGGGAAATAGACGTGGATGTCGGGGAGCCCTGTTGTTACCGGGCCCGACCCGCCGCTATGCAGGAGCTCCAGTGCTGATTCAAGGAGCAGGTGCTCCAGTGTTGATTTGAGGAGCAGGAGCTCCAGTGCTGGTTCAGGAGCAGGAGCTCCAGTGCTGGATTAAGGAGCAGGAGCTCCAGTGCTGATTCGAGGAGCAGGAGCTCCAGTGCTGATTCAAGGAGCAGGAGCTCCAGTGCTGATTTAAGGAGCAGGAGCTCCAGTGCTGATTCGAGGAGCAGGAGCTCCAGTGCTGATTCAAGGAGCAGGAGCTCCAGTGCTGGTTCCAGGAGCAGGAGCTCCAGTGCTGATTCAAGGAGCAGGAGCTCCTGTGCTGATTCGAGGAGCAGCAGCTCCAATGCTGATTCCAGGAGACGAGAACGGGGTGCCTCTCGAAAGGGGGGACCCTGCCACAAGTTCGCCATTGGCGACCACGGGGAAGGGGTCGTGCTGCGGCCCGACCCCCCTCCGCTAGCCCTTCGTTGAAGGGCAGGGGAGGAGCCCGTAAGCCTAAACCCGGTTCGGGCCAAGGCTCCACCAGCCGCCATGGTGCGGTCTGGTGCAACGGCGGGACCTGGGTCTGTGAGATCTGCTATCCAACTCCCAAACCCCGCCGCTGGGACGGGGGGCTTGGGTACGGTCCCGCCTCGGTCGCCGAGTCCCCTGTCGATGGGGGGGACGAGACCGTGCGTCGGCAAGGTCCACGATGTGGACCGCCGGCAAGCCCGCGCGGGCGTCGCTCCATGCTTCTGCTGGAGTCGACCCCAAGCCGTCAGGGCCCTTTGTGGCAACGGCTTCCGCTCCCGTTAAACGGAGACGGTTGAACACCTTTCCCGCGCGGGAATCGCGCGGTTCGCTGCGGCGGCCGATAGCGACAACTTCCGGCACCGAGATCACTTCTCAGAGGTGCGGGCCAATGAAAGGAGCCCCGGCAATCTTTCTGAGCCGGAGGTCCCCGACCACCCCAGTGTTCAGGGTGAAGGGCGTATGGCCGCATGACGCGGCTACTGGAGAGGAGCCATCCAGCTCCAGTAGGCACAGGGAGGTTAACCGCCGTCAGCAGAAGTTGAGAACCGTCAGCAGACACTAAGCCCAGCGAACTGCTCCTCCCTTCAACGAGCCCATACGCCACGGTCGCCGAGTCCCCCATGGATGGGAGGACGAGACTATGCGTCGGCTAGGTCCATGATATGGGCAGCCGGCAAGCCCGCGCGGGCGTCGGATCTCCATGCTAAGTCAGGTGCCGACTTCCCATCGCATTTGCCCTCCGAGGCAGCGAGACCAAGCTCCGCCGAGGAGGCGTTTGAGAGTACCTCCCGCGCGGGAATCGCTCAGCTTCACTGCAGCGGCTACCGGCGACAACTTTCCGGCACCAGGTTCACCTCGATGAGGTGTGGGCCGATGGACGAAGCCCCAGCAGTTCAGCAGAACATGAGGACTTCGGCCGCCCGAGTTTTAGCTCAAGGGGCGTATTGGCCAGGATGGAGCGGATATTGGAGCCCCTCCTGCAGCAGAATCAAAAAATTTCGGGGAAGACTTCTCCAAGAGGGAAGGATATTCGGGGTCCTCCATCCCAGCATATGCCTCAACGGAAGTTTACGCTGTCTGCCGTTGAGCAGGCAGCAGGCACGGCTGAAATTTTTCGTCGGAACAAAAGGCGTGATAGAGAAAACTATTCACGAGCCCATTGAATTCGTCTCCCATATTTTTACTAGGCCAAAAAAGGATGGAGGTTGTCGGGTGATTATTGACTTGACCAGTTGAATACCTTTGTAACATATACACATTTTAAAATGGACACCTTTTGAGACAGCCAAATCACTGCTTTCGCATGGTTGCTTTATGGCATGTATTGATTTGAAAGATGCATGCTATTCAGTGTCCATCCGGAAACATCACCGGAAATTTTTGAAATTTGTCTGGATGGATCAGCTCTGGCAATATCGGGCCTTACCAAATGGGCTTACTACCGCCCTAGGCTTTACTAAATTACTCAAACCTATTATGGCCAAATTACGTATACAACATCATATTGTAATGGCTTATTTAGATGATATTCTGATTATTGGCAACACTCTGGAAGCAGCTGAAAGCGCTGTTTCAGCAACTGTTACTATATTTCAGCAGCTGGGGTTTATAGTCCATCCAGAAAAATCGAAGTTTCACCCATCCCAGGTTATGGATTATTTGGGTTTCACGGTGGACTCTGTTCTAATGAGGGCCAACATTCCATTTCACAAGGTGGAGGATGTTTCCCTTGCATGTCAGGATCTCGCATCCGCCAGTATACCATCTATTCGGCATACAGCTAAGATGATTGGGAAAATCGTAGCTTTATTTCCGGCAGCCCGGTTTAGACCTTTGCATTATCAAAATCTGCAAAGGGCCAAGATTGCTGCGTTAAAAAAGAACGCTGGTCATTTTGACAGACCTATGGGGCTGCCTTCCGATGCTAAGGTTGAGCTACAATGGTGGGTGTCCAATATTGGCAAGGCATTCAAACCCATTGTTGTGCCCAATCCGGTGGTATATTTGCAAACTGACGCAAGCTCTCTAGGCTGGGGAGCTGCGGACAGCTCTTCTAGTTGTGGAGGCAGGTGGGATCCCCTTGAAGCTAGCATGTTGCTAATACAAGGGATTAACTATTTGAAGCTGCTTGCAGCATTTCACGGACTGCGGGCATATTGTGCTAATCTTAGTGGTACTCATGTCCGTCTCCAAATAGACAACACTACAGCGGTGGCATATTTAAACCATATGGGCGGTACCAGGTCAGTCTCTTGTGACAAATTGGCTAATACTATTTGGTGCTGGTGTATTGATCGAGATATTTGGATTTCAGCTACCTATTTGCCAGGTAGGCTTAATACTGTGGCAGACACCAGGTCACGCAAATTCAATGATAGTTTGAGTGGATGCTGCATCCTCAAATATTTGCCCAAATTACAGCCAAATTTGGCCAACCGGATATCGACCTTTTTGCGTCCCGGTTGAACCATCAGGTACCGACATATGTTTCATGGGAACCAGACCCTGGGGCATTAGCGATTGATGCATTCTCGCTAGACTGGGGGAAGTGGTTTTTCTATGCATTCCCCCCGTTTTGCCTCATCAGTCGGGTATTACAAAAAAATCAGGATGGATTCTGCCAGAGGCATTCTTGTCATACCCGACTGGCCTACACAGCCTTAGTATCCGGTGGTCTCTGACATGATTAGTCAACCTTGGGTCCCTCTAGAGGGTTGCCCACATTTGGTTTCTCACCCTGTCTCAGGGGAGTTACACCCCTGCCATGCCTATCTAAAATTACTGGCTTGCAGGTTCTGACCAGGCCATGGATGCAGTATGGCCTTACCACCCGGACCATGAACACCATTGGAGCATCATGTCGAGAGTCAACCAGGCGGAGATATCTCTCCCACATCACCAAGTGGGATGCCTACTGCAGTCGCTCTCACATCACCTGTGATGATGTCTCCATAGCCGACGTCCTGGAATTCCTCGCGGGGTTGCACCATGATGAGCACTTGAGTTATAGTGCCATCAACAGCGCCAGGAGTGCGCTATCATTCTACCTCAACATCGAGGTAGGATCGAACAGGCTAGTGTCCAGGCTTATGCGGGGAATATTCAATCTGAATCCGCCTACACCACGCTACAACATCACCTGGGATGTCAGGGATGTACTTACCCTGCTCAGGTCGTGGTCACCCATGGAAGGGTTACAGCTGGACCAACTCACTATGAAATTGGTGATGTTACTAGCGCTGACTTCAGCACAGCGGGTTCAGACGCTCCACAAACTACGTATTGACAGGATGACGTCGACCCCTGGAGAAGTAGTCTTTTTCATCGATGAGCTGCTTAAGCAGCATAGACCTGGGTGCACAGGGCTGCAGCTGAAGTTCCCGGCACACCCTGCAGATGCTCGGCTATGTTTAGCCACTCACATCCGTTACTACATCAAGGTGACGAGGAGCATCAGAGGAATGGAGTTGTACCTGCTTGTCACTCACAAAAGACCTCACCACCGAGTGACAGTCCAGACGATATCCAGGTGGCTCCGGATCGTCCTGAATAAGGCAGGTATTGACACTAATGTGTTTACATCCCACTCCACCAGGGCTGCATCTACGTCGGCGGCGAGAGTCATGGAGGTACCCATGGACCATATCCTCGCCACAGCAGGATGGGCGAATGAAGCTGTGTTCCAGCGATTCTATAATAAGCCTGTTGCTGCTCCCCTTCAGTTCGCAGAGGCCGTGCTGAACGCCGGGTGTGAACGTGGGGATGTCCCTGATTAAAAGGGTGTTATTTGTTGTGTTATTAACAAATCTTCTTTTTGTTTCAGTATAACCTCGTTTCGTCAACTTGTTTACTCCAATCCATCCTTGCTAGTGGTGTGTCCGCATGGACGTTGTCCAGGGCGTGTAATCACAGAAGCTTTGAAGTCTTCACGAACTCACTCACGTGACTCCGAAATGAAATAGTAAGATTGAACGAGAACTTACCAAGTTTGAAGGTTGATCTTTATTTCATGAGGAGTTGCGGTGAGGGATTTCGTGCCCTCCGCTCCCAACCCTCGATCATCTTCAGCTGGTAATCAGAGTCTCTTTAAATCTTACTATGCCAAGTCATTTCTGTTGTTGTTTCTGTGATTCCACACCGCTGCTTTGAAGAATGTCGCGCATGCGTGCCGGCGGGCTCTTCACGAAATCCCTCACCGCAACTCCTCATGAAATAAAGATCAACCTTCAAACTTGGTAAGTTCTCGTTCAATCTTACTATTCTCATAGCATCCTCCTCACAGTTCACACAGCTTCTCAGCTTTGTGTCATCTGCAAATTTGCTAATGTTTATTTGAATCCCTTCATCTAAATCATTGATGTATTGTATTGTCTAAATCATTGTCCTTGAACTCAGAAGACAATTAAGAATGAAACACATTAATTGGCCTGAACTCAACACATGAGTCAGACAAGGTAAAGTTCTTGGAGTGTAGATGGGATAAGTTTTCAATACAATCCGGAAGTTACTGATGTTCCCGATGTTGGGGAAGTCCAGCACGAGGGGCCACAGTTTAAGAATAAGGAATAAGCCATTTAGAACAGAGACGAGGAAACACTTTTTCTCACAGACAGTTGTGAGTCTGTGAAATTCTCTGCCTCTGCTAGATAGGGCTCTTAAAAATAGCGGAGTCAGGGGATATGGGGAGAAGGCAGGAACGGGGTACTGATTGGGGATGATCACATTGAATGGCAGTGTTAGCTGGAAGGGCTGAATGACCTACTCCTGCACCTATTGTATATTATCTATTGTCTATTATATAGTCACACTAATTAAGATTTTTCTTTTAAAATTTCAAATTTATCTATTTATTTGAACTTACATTCTCTAACTACCATGGTGAGAATCAAACACATACCTCTGGAATAATAGCCTGACTTCTGGCTGCCCATCCACAAAATTCACCACTAAAACCATGTTCCCATTACACTGGAGTGGAAAGAAGGAGAGACGAGAAGGAGGAAATATGTCAGTGGAACAGTAGGCCATGATGGGAAGGCGGTGGAATCAAATAGCGGTGTAGTTCAAACCCAAACTCCTGCCCCTGGCTCCAGAAGCAAACCTACCAGTCTCCCAGCTTTGAGCTACAAAACACAGCACAATCCCAACTCTTGGCTCCTCCAGTGCATCCAACCATGATTCTGAGCCTCGGCTCCAGCCAGAAAGAGCAAACGACAAACTCATGCATTGTGGCGGCACTGTGCACCATTTCAAAAACTGTCCGCAGCAGTTTGGTAACATTTCAAAGCTTGTTTAGCAGCAAATAATGGACACTTGATGCCATGTTCCTCAAGATGATTGAGTTGAGAGGATCATAACTGGGCCAATATTCATATTGATTCCCTTCATCAATATGCTACTTGTAGAAAATCGCAGGAAATGATCATGAATTGCTATGACATGGAATCTGGAACATTAAAATTTCCCATAGTGGCCTAACAATGAATGCCACCAGGGTTACACAAAAAGCTGGAGAAATTCAGCGGGTGCAGCAGCATCTAAGGGGCGAAGGAGATAGGCGACGTTTCGGGTCGAGACCCTTCTTCAGACTGGTCAGGGATCAGGGAAACAAGAGATATAAACAGTGGTGGGGGCAGTCTGGTTTAAGCCCAGAGGATGCAGACTCCCCAAGCGGAATATGAGGTGCTGTTCCTCCCGGTGCCTCAGCACTCCAACTCCCCCTCCCATTCCGTATCCGACCTCTCGGTCCTGGGCCTCCTCCACGGCCAGAGTGAGCAACACTGCAAGTTGGAGGAACAGCACCTCATATTCCGCTTGGGGAGTCTGCATCCTCTGGGCTTAAACATTGAATTTTCTCAATTCTGTTAACCCAGACTGCCCCCTTCCCTCCCCACCTCTCCCTCAGCCCTCGGGCCCTGGCATTCCTTCTCCATCTCCCCCCCCCCCCACCCCAGTCGCACTAGCTTCTCATTTTCACACACAAACAGCTTACAATGGCCTGTTTCCCTTATCATCAATACTTTTTTGCATATCTTTCATTCATTGTTCTTTATCTCTCTACATCACTGTCTATATCTCTCGTTTCCCTGATCCCTGACCAGTCTGAAGAAGGGTCTCGACCCGAAACGTCGCCTATCTCCTTCGCCCCTTAGATGCTGCTGCACCCGCTGAGTTTCTCCAGCTTTTTGTGTAACCTTCAATTCTCCAGCATCTGCAGTTCCTTCTTTAACAATGAATGCCACCACTTGTCATATTATTAAACCCCCAGCAGTAAAATGGGCAGTGATGCTCAAATGCTACAGGCGGAAATTAACAGAATGAGTTTGAACTGACAATCGTAGCTGACTCAAAGCTGACTATGATCAATTGCCCAATCGAGCATTAATCATTTTGAAACATGTGTAACAATGGAATATTTTCTGCTATTGTTATCAGACATATATATCGGACTGAGCAATCACACACAATACGGCTTGATGTTATGCAGATATGAAGACCCCGTTATTCATTGGATGAATGGTCTTAGCTGCTGGGAAAAGTGGAATTGACTTAATAACAAGAGGTCCATGTTCTCAGCTGGCAACCATCCAGATTCTGATGCTGGCTGGCGATCAGGTGGGCAATCATCCACTGGAGTGCCACAGCCTGCAAATTAATTAGGGTAGTTGATCCCTTGGAGTGAAACACATTAGGGCTAAGGGAATCAAGAAATATGGGGAGACAGCCAGTACGGGGTACTGATTATGGATGATCATCCATGATCATATTGAATGGCAGTGCAGTCTCGAAGGGCCGAATGGCCTACTGCACCTATTTTCTATGTTTCTGTGTTTCTATGAAGTTGGAAATATCGCATTTCAAGATATCGCTCATCACATATTCAATCAGGTTTATTTATTTTCAATTTCTTTCCAAGCACCTTCTTGTTCCACAGAATTTGTAGGAAGGAACTGCAGATGCTGTTATAAAACGAAGATAAAAACAAAACGCTGGAGTAACTCAGTGGGTCAGGCAGCATCTCTGGAGAGAAGGAATGGGTGACTGTTTGGGTTGAGACTCTTCTTCGGTTTAACAAGATGAGTGGCTATGGCAATACTGCTCTGCAATTAATTGCAGACAGGTACCAAAGATCATTTAAGTGTCTCGACCCGAAACGTGAATCTGAAGAAGGGTCTCGACCCGAAACGTCGCCTATCTCCTTCGCTCCTTAGATGCTGCTGCACCCGCTGAGTTTCTCCAGCCTTTTGTGTACCCTCGATTCTCCAGCATCTGCAGTTCCTTCTTTAACACCAAAGATCATTGCACACTGACTAATGGGCCTGTCCCACTTTGGGGATTTTTCAGGCGACTGTCAAGTTGCTGGTGGTCGCCTGAAAAACAGGCAACTGGAACGGCGACTGTCAGAGTGGAACACGCACACACACACACACATCGCTTCCCTCACCAGTCCGTTATGCAGGAAGGGGACAGGGCAAGTGGGGGGAGCGCTGTCTGAGTGAAATTCACACGGTGCAAAACCAAGGTGATACAGACTCACACCGCGATGAACAGGAAGGTTGGCGCTGTAATTAAGACGGCTAAAGCACAGTGTACGGTGCGTCCTTTAAAAGAGGGGGGAGAGGGGGGAGAAGGATGGAGAAAGGGGGAGAAGGAGGGAAAAGGAGTGGAGACAACTTTTAAGAAGCCAGAGATACACGGCTGTGACTCTCGGCAGACATTTAACATTACCGGTCGGTTATCCTTGGTTCTGAAAACTACTGCTTACGTTGTTTTTCCCAATGAGCCAATGAAATTCACCGGTCAGCACCGGCAACAACCTAAGAAAACCTTTGACCTCCTGGCAACCCACTAGGACCTCCTTGCGACCCACCTGCGACATGAGAATTCTCGCTACTCTCCATGGCGACTTCATTCCAGTGGCCGCTAATTTTTCAACATGCTGAAAAATTCACGGCGATTATAATAATGTGGTGACTGGTTCCCAGAATGCGGGAACTACTCACGACCATGAAGGAGACTCCCCCACAACCACCCGCGGACATATGCCGACCATGTGGGGACTCCATAGTCCCCTGTAGTCGCCTAAAATGTCGCCCAAGTGGGACAGGTCCATTACCCTTTCATGCTTACATTTTTTTTCCGTTAGGAGAATCTTCCTTCATACGCAGAAATATTTGGGAAAATATGCAAAGGTGCAACACTCTTGGGATACAACTAACATTTTAGTAAAAACTAGTAAACAGAGAACATTATGATCCATTGAAATATCTATTTGGTGCCCATAAGTTGTGAGTGACAACTTATTCCATGTAAAATTGTATTCAAGCCATGAAAATAAGGAGTGTGCATTTTAAGATATAGTCATTATGGACTCTCATTCTGTGGATACCTTTTGAATTCTGCCCAAATTTGATGCTCATTTCTGAAAGCAAAATGGGTTGTTAGTGCCCTCAGGTGCAGCTGCAGTTTTAGAATTCGCAAATTACTGCTCATAATTATCCACCAGTTGTGTTTTTTTTCCATGTTCTGCAGATTGAAGATGGAGGATGGTGAGCAAAATGTTTGACTGGGATTTGAGAACTCTTTTCCCTCAAAGTGGCACAGCAGGACTGAAGGAAATAATATAAACAAAATGATTTAAAAACTTAGCTTCGTCATTAGGATGGCTGTAACAGCAAGGATAAACTATGAGAATATCAGTTTAAATGTAGAGCGTCAGAGAGTGATAAAAAAAAAAGAGAAAGAGGCCCTTTGGCCCAACTTGCCCACAACAACATGTCCCAGCTGCACAAGTCCCACCTGCCTGCATTTGGTCCATATCCCTCCAAACCTGTTATATCTATAGCCTGTATAACAGTTTCTTAAACATTGGGATAGTCCCAGCCTCAACTACTTCCTCTGACAGGTTATTCCATACACCCACCACCATTTGTGTGAAAAAGTTACCCCTCAGACTCCTATTAAATCTTTTTCCCCTTCATCTTGAACCTATGTCCTCTGGTCCTTGATTCGCCCCTCTGGGCAAAAGACTCTGTGCATCTTGCCCATCTATTCATTTCATGATTTTATACATCTCTATAAGATCACCCCTCATCATCCTGCGCTCCAAGGAATAGAGACCCAGCCTACTCAACCTCTCCCTATAGCTCACACCCTCTTGTCTTGGCAACATTCTCATCTATCTTCTCTGTACCCTTTCCAGCTTGACAACATCTTTCCTATAACACGGTGCCCAGAACTGAACACAATACTCTAAATGCAGCCTCACCAACATCATATACAACTGCAACATGACCTCCCAAATTTAATACTCAACACTGATTAAGGCCAAAAGCCTTTTTTGACCACACTATCTGCCTGCAACTCAACCTTCAAGGAACCTTGATCCTAGATCCCTCTGCTCTTAAACACTCCCCAGAAGCCGACCAGTCACTGTGTCGGTCCTGCCCTTGTTAGACGTCCCAAAATGCAACACCTCACATTTCTCTGTATTAAATTCCATCAACTATTCATCCGCCCACCAGGCCAATCAATCAAGGTCCGGCTGCAA
This sequence comes from Raja brachyura, assembly GCA_963514005.1. Next base: position 4,452,896 of record OY740784.1, read on the forward strand.
TTTTTCACAACCATCTTCACTATCTGTAAAACCACCCACTTTAGTATCATCAGCAAACTTGTTAATCTTGCCATGTATGTTCTCATCCATATCATTGATAGAGTTAAATGAGAATGTGTGCCGAAAAATACAAATAAATGAGACAAAATTACCTGGCAAGAAAATCGAGACAATGACATCTCCATTAAATTAAATGACAGAGACCGAGCAAAAAGTGCTGACAAATAAGCCAGACGGTTAATGAGCTGTGACATTTGAAGATTGAGTTTGCATATAGTAATCATTTTATTAATTCAGCTAGAGTTGCATGTTTGCAAATACAGTGCACCACTGCAGGACTGAATCTTATTTATGCGAAGGCTGCATTCTTCACTGTAAGAGTCCGCTTCTTCACATAGAAACATAGAAACATAGAAATTAGGTGCAGGAGTAGGCTATTCGGCCCTTCGAGCCTGCACCGCCATTCAATATGATCATGGCTGATCATCCAACTCAGTATCCTGTACCTGCCTCCTCTCCATACCCTCTGATCCCGTTAGCCACAAGGGCCACATCTAACTCCCTCTTAAATATAGCCAATGAACTGGCCTCAACTACCCTCTGTGGCAGAGAGTTCCAGAGACCCACCACTGTCTGTGTGAAAAAAGTCCTTCTCATCTCGGTCCTAAAGGATTTCCCCCTTATCCTTAAGCTGTGACCCCTTGTCCTGGACTTCCCCAACATCGGGAGCAATCTTCCTGCATCTAGCCTGTCCAACCCCTTAAGAATTTTGTAAGTTTCTATAAGACTGCCTCTCAATCTCCTAAATTCTAGAGAGTATAAACCGAGTCTATCCAGTCTTTGTTCATAAGACAGTCCTGACATCCCAGGAATCAGTATGGTGAATGTTCTCTGCACTCCCTCTATGGCAATAATGTCCTTCCTCAGATTTGGAGACCAGAACTGTACACAATACTCCAGGTGTGGTCTCACCAAGACCCTATAAAACTGAAGTAGAACCTCCCTGCTCCTATACTCAAATTCTTTTGCTATGAAAGCTAATATACCATTCGCTTTCTTCACTGCCTGCTGCACCTGCATGCCTACTTTCAATGACTGGTGTGCCATGACACCCAGGTCGCGCTGCATCTCCCCTTTTCCTAATCGGCCTCCATTTAGATAATAGTCTGCTTTCCTATTTTTGCCACCAAAGTGGATAACCTCATATTTATCCACATTATACTGCATCTGCCAAACATGTGCCCACTCACCCAGCCTATCCAAATCACCTTGCAGTCTCCTAGCATCCTCCTCACAGCTAACACTGCCCCCCAGCTTAGTGTCATCCGCAAACTTGGAGATATTGCCTTCAATTCCCTCATCCAGATCATTAATGTATATTGTAAATAGCTGGGGTCCCAGCACTGAGCCTTGCAGTACCCCACTAGTCACTACCTGCCATTGTGAAAAGGACCCGTTTACTCCTACTCTTTGCTTCCTGTTTGCATCCTGTGTACACGACCCAGAGCAAAATATATTCAACAGTCCAGAGGTGGCCACTCAGAAGGTCTGCAGTCTTCATCCGCGCTGAGGTGTATCCCAATAATAACGGCACAATTTCTTAAACATGGATTACAATCAAGCTGGGAGATCAGCTCCAGTTCCATTTGGCCCAAAGATATACAATGATTGCCTTTGCTTTATTACTGCCACATGCACCAAGGTACAGTGAAAAGGTTTGTTTTCCGTGTTATCCAGGTAAATTCAGACATAGTTTAGGAAAAGGAACCAGTTGAATGAGGCTTTGAAAGATATATATATATATTTGCTAAAAAAAAAGATATGTCTATCATTGCATGTACAATAGTTCAATGCAAGCCCCATTGATAAATGGTATCTAGTTCAGAATGATTTCGTTTAGTTTATTATTGTCACGTGTACCGAGGTAGTCTTCTTCCACGTGTACGGCCATGTTCTATATCATGACTTTCCGGTCGGTCAGTGACGGTTGACGGTCAGTGGTTGCAGAATTGGCTACTTCAGTCGGTCACTGTGGTACAGTTCCTGTCATCAGCATTGCCCGGCGTGCGCCACGTGGAAGCTTCTGCTTGCATCCCCGAGGTACAGTGAAAAGCTTTTTTTTGTGTGCTATCCAGTTAGCGAAAAGTCTATACATGGTTATAATCAAGCTGGCCTCAGTGGACAGATACAGGAAAAAGGGAATAACATTTAGTGCAAGGTAATGTCCAGTAAAGTCCAAATAATGATATTCCATGTGTCTCCAATGAGGCAGATGGTAGCAGATGAATTAGGCAACAAATGGGAGCATGAGGCTCCATAAATCACATAATTTTCATTCATGGCAGAACGCAATATTCAGATCAAGCTACATGATCCTCAGCAAATCCTTATGTGGAAGATTCCATTCAGTTGACCCCTTTGTTTCCCTTGGAGGCCGATTAGGAAAAGGGGAGATGCAGCGCGACCTGGGTGTCATGGTACACCAGTCATTGAAAGTAGGCATGCAGGTGCAGCAGGCAGTGAAGAAAGCGAATGGTATGTTAGCTTTCATAGCAAAAGGATTTGAGTATAGGAGCAGGGAGGTTCTACTTCAGTTGTATAGGGTCTTGGTGAGACCACACCTGGAGTATTGCGTACAGTTCTGGTCTCCAAATCTGAGGAAGGACATTATTGCCATAGAGGGAGTGCAGAGAAGGTTCACCAGACTGATTCCTGGGATGTCAGGACTGTCTTATGAACAAAGACTGCATAGATTCGGTTTATACTCTCTAGAATTTAGGAGATTGAGAGGCGATCTTGTAGAAACTTACAAAATTCTTAAGGGGTTGGACAGGCTAGATGCAGGAAGATTGTTCCCGATGTTGGGGAGGTCCAGGACAAGGGGTCACAGCGTAAGGATAAGGGGGAAATCCTTTAAGACCGAGATGAGAAAGACTTTTTTCACACAGAGTGGTGAGTCTCTGGAACTCTCTGCCACAGAGGGTAGTTGAGGCCAGTTCATTGGCTATATTTAAGAGGGAGTTAGATGTGGCCCTTGTGGCTAAGGGGATCAGAGGGTATGGAGAGAAGGCAGGTACGGGATACTGAGTTGGATGATCAGCCATGATCATATTGAATGGCGGTGCAGGCTCGAAGGGCCGAATGGCCTACCCCTGCACCTAATTGCTATGTTTCTATGTTTCCTGTCAGGTATTCATTTTTCTATGATTTTGATTCATTCATTCAATTTAACATTAAGAGGTTGGTGGAATTCAAATTCTGAAAAAGCAAAGCAAAAATGTTGATCTAGACAATGGAGGCATAAGGAGGTAGAGATGTTCAAATCTATAGCCAAACTCAAAGTGCGAGAGTAACTCAACAGATCAGGCAACATCTGTGGGGAGAAGGCAGGCACGGGTTATTGATAGGGGACGATCAGCCATGATCACAATTTTTATTTTATTTATTTAACCTTTATTTAACCAGGAGAAGTCTCATTGAGATTAAAAATCTGTTTTACAAGAGAGTTCTGGCCAAGACAGGCAGCACCACAGTTCCCCAGTTACAGACAATAATTTAAAAACAACAGAGAACATATAAATAGAGTCACAGTCATAACATCATCAATCAAAGCATGTCCAGACAGAAGAGCCCGCTTCAACATCATTAAGAAGAGATTTAAATCTGTTTATAGAAACCAGCTCCTTAACTTTCAGTTCATTCTGCAGCTGGTTCCATGTGAAGGGAGCAACATAACTAAATGCCCTTTTCCCCAGTTCAGTACGGACATTAGGTACAGTTAGTAAGAACAAGTCCTCAGAGCGGAGCTGATAAGTTCCTGTGCTTTTTCGAATTACATATTTCTACAGGTATGAAGGAAGAACACAGAGGACAGTCTTATAAATAAGGATATGCCAATGATGGAGTCTGCGGGTGGACAGGGCAAACCCCCATCCAACTTGGGCATACAAAGAATGGTGGTGCTAGCCCGAAGGGCCAAATGGCCTCCTCCTGAACCTATTTTCTATGTTTCTATGTTTCTCTGAGGGGATGGACAAAAAATGCTTCAGATCGAGTCCCTTTATGTTGCGATCATGTACAAATCATCAAACATAGAACAGTAGAGCACAGGACCCGGCCCTTCAGCCGACAATGTCCAACATGTGATATTCAATATAAATCAATTTAATAATCAAATTTAAATTGCTTTTCTATTTCTTTCCCACCATAATATCACAGTGCACGTGATTCACAGACATTAATTTCCTTATTTAAAAAAGACAAATCTGAAGTCTTTCGAGCTGAAGACATGATCAAGTAAGATAATCCAGAAGAATTATCTCTGTGCAGACCAAAAATTCAATGAATAATTTGATGTTGCAACTATTGCCATGAAGGTATTAGTGATTACTGACAGAGAAATGCACTTCATGCAAATAGCTAAATTGGATATGTATCTACAGAATTCAATGACACATTTGGTAAAGAATATTGATATATTATCAAATAATGTTAGATATTCTCATGAGTTTTAAGCCAGCATTTATTGCGCAACCTTGGTTGCTCCTGAGAAGATGGTTTTGAGTCCTTCTACTGAAGGTATTACCTCCTTGGAGAGTCCAAGGTCTGAGCTCAGCAGAGCTGATGAAACATCAATATATTTCCAATTCAGGATGGTTTGCTACTTGGAGAGTAACCTGCAGTTTTTTTCTTGTAGCAGCTTAGAACAATGATTAGTGTGTGATTATAATATGCATTGGCTGGACTGAACAAGGATAGGGTGGTTCATTTCAAAAAGCACATCACTAAACAGGCTAGATGTTTACAACATGTAAACATGGGCACCTTAACATATACCACCTGATTACGTCCAGAACTTCTGTTTATTTATTTTATTTACAGATATTGTAACATATCTGATCATTTCCTTTACATTTCATGCTTTATGTAGCTTCTGCAGGTGCACAGTAGAGTGCATACCGACTGCTTGCATCGTGGCTTGGTTCAGCAACCTGAACGTCCATCAGTGGAAAAGAACGCAGAGAGTTGTAAACACTTCCCAGTCCATCATCGGCTCCGACCTCCCCACCATCAAAGGGATTTATCAGGGTCGCTGCCTCAAAAAGGCATCAGAGACCCACACCACCCTGGCCACACACTCATCTCACCACTGCCATCGGGAAGAAGGTACAGGAGCCTGAAAACTGTAACGTCCAGGTTCAGGAACAGCTTCTTCCCTACGGCCATCAGGCTGTTAAACACTACAACCTCATAAGCTATGAACTACATAGACTATTATCATTATCATCATCATTTTCATTATCATTATTATTATTATTATTATTGCACTGTTATTGTATGTTTTTTGAGTTTGTATGTATGTGTATATATATATATATATATATATATATACATATGTGAGTATATGTATACTGTATATACACATTGAACATTTTGTTCCCTTTCGTTTATCATATTAGTTACAGTGTACTATGTTTACCTATTCTGTAATGTTGTAGCAAGTAAGAATGTAATTGTTCTATCTGGGATATATGACAATAAAATACTCTTGACTGGTCTCTTGACTCTTTTTGGCAAAATAGCTTTGGCAAAGATCCCTACACAAAAAAAATATATATATCTGAATATAAATTTATCACTTATAATCTGAAGGCCTGCAGTTTATTTTTTGCTGCAGATTAAATAGGTTATGGCTATTTAAAAGAATGTTTGTGGGGACGTCCGAAGATTGATAGCCACGGCCGGTGCGTAAAGGAATGCAGGGACAACAAATCAGTTGCAAACTTTATCTTGTTTTAATCAACTTGAGAGTTTTTTTAATGTGCAGTTCCAGCAGGTATTGTTGAATGGGCCTGGACATTAAAGTGAAAAACAATTTATAATGTATGTCTCCAACAAGTGTATTATGATAGCAAGGTTGCATTATAGTTTGCACTGAAAATACTTCAAACAATGATTTAGTTCTCCTTCATGAATTGTTTCTACTTCTGAAACAGAAATATCATGCAGCTTGCAATATTGTTGATTTTTAAAATTGTTCTGCAACACTAATATTGCCAATCACAAGTTGCAATAAAGCCAATTTAAAATGAACATTAATTTGACGAGCAAGCAAAAAATGTTGGAAATTCCAATGAAAGGTCTTTGAAATGTTCCACTGTGTATTCAATGGGCAGCCTGAGCAGCTCTGAATTTTTGTTTCCAGCCTGAAGTATGCTATTTTTCAGCTGAAGCCTTTTTCTCCCTATTTGAGATGCTAGTCAAGTAAACATCTACTCACACATTACAAAGGACCCCCTGTCGATTTCTCAAATTTCTTTGTGGCAATTAGTTTTCAACCAGATAGCCACTCGCAGAGTCCAAAGAAAATCATTCTCTCTGGACCAGCACAGAGACAAGAGCATTTACAGTTCAATGAAAGCATCACTGAGGTAAACTCAGTCGAGCCGCAAGCAACTAAAGATCCTAACCCAGCAATGCACAACTGCCGGCTTATGTGACTGTGAATGTCCAAAGGGTTATTTTCCCCCCAAATTAATATGTTCTCATTATTTTATAACAAAGAGAACATCAATAATGATGTACACAAAAGAGAGACATAAAAAGCTGCAGAAACTCAGCGGGTCAGCCAACATCTCTGGAGAAAAGGAATAGGTGATGTTTCGGGTCAAGACCCTTCTTCAGATTGACCCTGTAATTGATTCGCTGGATTCTATATATTCCAACTTTAATTCATTAAATACGTATGAGCTCTCCCATTTAGTCCAAAGATATTTACAAGTACTTGGTCTCAATTCTTTTGTAGAGCAACTTCAAGTAACTCAGAAGCCTAGAATGCAGAGATGTTGGTATATTTAACAAAAGCAGCTCATTTGAAAAGGTTTTCTGAGCAGCTACTGACTGGGTGATAAAAGAAAAGGATTTTATTTCTAGGAGGGGTGGAGCAAGTCACGGATAAGGGGTTCAAGATTGGTGTAATAGGGTATCGTGGTCAGGAGATCAAAGGAAAGTTTTCAAGTTATTGTTATCTTCTGGACAGGGAGCGTAGTTCAAAGTGGGTGCAGGGGTGCAACTGAGTTCAGGCACAGCCACTCACTACCCCAGCCACTCACTACCTCTCTTCCCAGGCACAAGTTTATCCCCCTTCAACTACCAGGTTTCTTGAGAAGACAGACGCAAAATGCTGGAGTAACTCAGCGGGACAGGCCGCATCTCTGCATAGATGGAATGGGTAATGTTTCGGGTCAAGACCCTTCAGATTGAGAGTCAGGGGAGAGGGAGACATAGAGATAAGAACGGGTAAGGTGTGAAAATGGGATGAGATCTAGGAAAATGTGGAATAGATCAGTTAGTGAGGGGAAGGTGACAATGAGGCATACACCTTTGTGTGCCTCTAGCTAATATTGATCTATTCTGCATCACATTAGAACTTCGTCCCCTTTGATATTATCCTTTTCACACCTTACACCTTCCATATCTCTTCTTTTCCTGTCCTCTGACTCTTAGTCTGAAGAAAGGCCTCTCATTCCTTCTATCCAGAGATACTGCCTGTCCCGTTGAGTTACTCCAGCATTTTGTGTCTATCTTCCTTCCTACACAGATCCTTCCTACACAGGGTACACAAAATGCTGGAGAAACTCAGCGGGTGCAGCAGCATCTATTGAGCGAAGGTAACGTTTCGGGCCAAAACCCTTCTTCAGACTGATGGGGGGTGGGGGGAGGCGGTGGGAAGAAAGGAAAAAGGAGGAGGAGGAGCCCGAGGGCTGAGGGAGAGGTAGGAAGGGGAGGAGACAGCAAGGGTTAACAGAATTCAGAGAATTCTTTAAGGAACCTGGCCTACATTCACTAAATCAACATTGCTGTTGAAATTCAATATACGCAGCCTGCTTTAACAGTTTACATTCCTTGTCAGTCTTTTGGAAATGGTTTGAGAGTAGAGGCTGGGATTCCCATTTGCAAGAATGTTACTTTTTTTTTACCTGTTACAATGGCAAGGGATCAGGGAGGAATGGCTTTTGTACACGTGCACTCATACAATACATATTCTGTGTACATTGTGGCAGATCTTGTTTCGAACAACACTGTTTAGTAAGCCACAACCCTGGCAAAGGCTCTGAAGAAGGGTCTCGACCCGAAATATCGCCTATCTCCTTCGCTCCTTAGATGCTGCTGCACCCGCTGAGTTTCTCCAGCTTTTTGTGTAACTCTGGCAAAGGCTCGCTTGCAACTCCAACTTCATGCATGTTTGATGGAGGATCTTTGCCCTTTGAAGTTTCCTTCCATTATCTTGCCTTCTATCTGATTACTATTATTCATGCAGTCCTTCATCTGTGTTTAGTTCAAAACATTAACTTTGTCTGTTTTCTCACAGATTCTTCCTTCCCTGCTGAGAATTTTATCTGCTCATTTGCTTTGCTTTTTGATTGGCATTAATACATTATGTTTTCATTGTGTTCCAAGCAGTTGAGTAAATAGGTCTGTTAGCATCTCTTCCCTTTCTTTGTCATCTCTACTCTTCCCAAACATTCCCAAACATTCCAGCTGGCTTTTGACTATTCCCAAACATTCCAGCTGGCTTCTCGTTCCCACCCTCTGCGAAGGATATAGTTGCAAAGTGCAGGAATGGATGGTCTAACATCCACATTATGATAGGGAATTTAAATTTATGTAAGTAAAGTAAATATGAAACAAAAAATTGTATAGGCAATGATAATTATGAGAATGAATTGATTTATGAAGGATAGAAATCAGCTATGGTGAAGATAGACACAGAAAGCTGGAGTAACTCTGTGGGACAGGCAGTATCTCTGGAGAAGGAATGGGTCTGTTTTCAAGGAGTCTGGAGAAAGGTCCCGACCCGAAACGTCACCCATTCCTTCTTTCCAGAGATGCCCCCTGTCCCGCTGAGTTACTCCAGCTTTTTGTGTCTATCTTCCGTTTAAACCAGCATCTGCAGTTCCTTCCTACACATTTAATCAACTAGGGTGACACAGTCTGGTTTATATGCGACTTGACACATACCAAATTGGTTGACTCAGAACATCCACTTAAGGCAGTTAGGGATAGGCAATGAATGATGGCATTGCCAATGACATCCATTCCCCTGCCACTCAACCCAGTGTTGTTCCTAATCCACAGCCAAGGCATGTTTTTTGTCTAAATATAGACGCAAAATGCTGGAGTAACTCAGCAGATCAGGAAGCATCTCTGGAGAAAAAGAACGTGACATTTCGGGTTTGGACAATTCTTCAGACTTCTTCAGTCTAAAGAAAGGTCTCAACCCAAAACGTCACCTATCCATTTTCTCTTGAGATGCTTCCTGATCCGTTGAGTTACTCCAGCATTTTTGTCTATCTATGGTATAAACCAGCATTTGCAGTTTCCTCTTCATCTCCCCACAGAGCCATTTCAAAGAGTTGCAACTGAAGTATGTAGTGAGCAATGACTAGAAGGGTCAGTAACACTCTGCTACTTTGTACGGAACTGGTTTTACTTCCATAAACTTGCAACACTCTGTGCAAAGGATATGCTCCTGTCTTTGCAAAATATTTCAGTTTCCCCATGCTGGGCCTATCATCTACTGCCCATTCATAAATTCAAATCTCATTATGAGGTTTACATGAATAATTCCAGCAATGAGTGGGTTAATGTATGATGAGAGTTGTTCACATTTTTCTTCACATGTTTATAGATATGTGAAGAGAAAAAGATTAGTTAAAACAAATGTAGGTCCCTTGCAGTCAGAAACAGATGAATTGATCATGGGTTACAAGGACATGGCAGTCCAATTGAATAACTATTTTGGTTCTGTCTTCACTAAGGAAGACATAAATAATCTGCCGGAAATAGCAGGGGACCGGGGGTCCATTGAGACAGAGGAACTGAGTGAAATCCAGGTTAGCCGGGAAGTGGTGTTAGATAAAGGCCAATAGATCCCCAGGGCCAGATAGGCTGCATCCCAGAGTACTTAAGGAAGTAGCCCCAGGAATAGTGGATGCATCAGTGATAATTTTTCAAAACTCTTTGGATTCTGGAGGAGTTCCTGAGGATTGGAGGGTAGCTAAAGTAACCCCACATTTTAAAAAGGGAGGCAGAGAGAAAACGGGGAATTACAGACCTGTTAGTCTAACATCGGTAGTGGGGAAACTGCTAGAGTCAGTTATTAAAGATGGGCTAGCAGCCCATTTGGAAAGTGGTGAAATCATTGGACAAAGCCAGCATGGATTTATGAAAGGTAAATCATGTCTGATGAATCTTATAGAATTTTTTGAGGATGTAGCTAGTACAGTGGATAAGGGAGAACCAGTGGATGTGTTATATCTGGACTTTCAGAAGGCTTTTGACAAGGTCCCACATAAGAGATTAGTATTCAAAAACTTAAAGCACACGGTATTGGGGGTTCATTATTGATGTGGATAGAGAACTGGCTGGCAGACAGGAAGCAAAGAGTAGGAGTAAACGGGTCCTTTTCACA